>VZTU01023479.1:64966-134527 GCA_013400835.1 Zapornia atra
TTTTTTTTTTTTTTTTTTTTAATCCACTAGACTTCTTCCTTCTCATGCAGAGGCTTACTATGGAATTGTATCTCCTTCAAAAGCTTACAAGGGTAACTTCAGTCAATCCATCCATGTCTCATGCTCATGGAACTCTTTCGTGCTGTCCAGAAAGTATTTTCTCTGAGTGGTGGAAATTACACAACAGAGCAATTTGACACACTCTGACACTGCTATCTAAATTACTGCAAACAAATGAATCCCCCAAAAGGAGCACTTACATACTTGCTGTCTTTCCTGATCTGGATAAAAAGACAAGCTTAGGTAAATTTGTGGTGCGCAAGGGTTTTGCATTTATTCATTCAGCTGGTTTTGGCTATCTTACAAATACATACTGTGCTGTACCCAAAAATCCTCCACTGAAAGAATTTTAAGGTTGGAAAGTCAAATACATTGAAATTGGGAAGTTCTGGAATTAGTTTTGCCTCTATGACCTTATTTCATTACCTTTGCACATGTTTATTATAAACTATGCAATAATGTATTTAAAGATTGTGGTGTGTTTTTTCTCTATCCAAGACCCTCATTTTATTCGGTGAATGTTTTATTTTATATTGTCTTCACATCTCCACCTCCTTGAAGCTTGTATTAAATGCAAAATTATTAATTTATTGAGGGACTTTACAAAAAAAAAGGCTCAACACAGAATCTCGATATTCTGCAAACAATCATCAATTTAACTCCTAGATGAAACTGGTTGCTATTAATATCCATTTTTATGGGCCCAAGAGACTGAAGCCAAGGATCTGCTTAGTTTGAGTGGCTAATTTAAGGCATGAATCTTCAGGCTACTTAGTATACAGAATACTACTTACATTCAAACCTTACTTCCAATATTTTAGTTACAGGATTTATGCAAAAACATTCTCAAGCATCTGGGCAGAAAACCATGCATGCTTATTAGTGAGTAACCTGCGACACATTTGCTTTCAGTAACTTGATAGTGTTAAGGAGAAGTGTGGAGGGGGGCAGCACTAGTGGCTTACTGGAGTACTGTTTAAGTGCCTTACCCATTAAATAATCCTTCCTTTTTAAAGCATCTTCCTACAACCTTGACTTCAGACATTCTGAAGTGGTTGACAAATATCCAGGACTTGTTCAAACAACAGTCTCTTGATTCATTCTCAAATGGCCATCTTGTGAACTGAATGAGGTGGACCCAATCTGGCAAAAAGTTAATATTTTGTTATCACAATACTTTTCAGGGGGAGAGGAAGAGAGTTGTAGCTAAACATGCACAAAACCTGAAAAGAGACCTGTCTGCTATAAAAGATCTTCAGATTTAAAACAAATTTTAGAGTTTTGGCTTTTCCATCTCTTGCTGCAGAGATGACAAGAGACACAACTATCACATGTAGACATAAAAATCCAAACATCTTAAGCCATTGTCCTAAACCATGAAGACACTCTGTCTTAAAAACCCCAAAAAACCAAAAGGATCAATTTGGATTTAAAAAAAAAAAGTCTTTTCTACTAGTTGAGAAAAATGGCATGCTATTTTTATCTCTAAGTTTAAAGTTCAGCCTCAGTATTTAAAACATGCAAAGTTATAGCCAACTGAAACAAGGACTTACACTAGGGAAATGTCAAATATCAGTAATAGAGCTACTAGATCTGTATAGAGTATTATTATGTTCTTTTTAAACATAAATTAGCAAAAGGCTGCAATGTCACTTAGCAGTGCTTTCGTAGGGTATCTAGCTGGGCGTACTGGGTAGAATAATGTTACTTGTTTCTGCAAAGCAGCATGCAACTTTGTAGAATTTTGAACATCTCAAATAATGGTTTTCTTCCTGCAGAGATGTTTAAGTTTTCTTTTAGAAGTTGAGTATCACTGTTATAAAATAAAAAGTTGAAGTTAAAACCTTTTGCTCCTTCAAGGTGGTTTTCCCACATCCTAAGAGAAATAGGGTTATTTTCTTTAGAATATCATTGCCATTTATTAATTCTCTCAGTTCTTGTATTTATAGGGAAGAGGGGATTTTAGTGGCTTCCAACAAGTGCTTCTGATCCTAGATGGGTTTGAGACTGTTTCAAATGGGTTCACATTCAACTCAAGTGGTGTCAGTTGATATTTGGAATCTTGAGTCCAGTAGCATGGAGCTTTCAATTAGAGGTGGGGAAAATTTGTGTGGTGACCGAGTTCCGTGTATGTACTTGGGTGAGCTCAAAGTGATGGTTTTCTTCATAGCTCTTGGTGCTACGCAGATGGTAGTGGGATCCAAGGCATATGCCTTTTTGATTGGAATTTTACCTCAATGACTTCTATATATAAAATATGGAAGGGAGAAGTGTTAAATGTTTTTCTTACAAAGGAAGCCTTTTCTCACCATTCTGCGTGGTGTATTCATGATCCTCAAAAATCTCCTGAACGGTTGGGATGTTGAGTTTTCATTATATCCTGAAACAATCTCACTTTCATAGCATCACCTATATGATAATGTCAATACTGAGAGGGTACAAACAGAAGTGAGGCATAAAGGTCTTGAATCCAATAGAGCTGTTCCCTACATTTTACTCCACTGCAGACAGTATCACAACACAGAAACAGGTTGGGTCCTGCACTGGGTGCTGTTCCAGAGGTTCAGAACATGTAGCTAGAGATGGATAGTTACTAATGTTTTGCAAATAGTTGACATAATTGCTTTGTCTTGATGCCATGCCCTGCTAAGTGGAGTTCAGTAAACTTTTGAAAAATAGTTCTTGAAAGTTACAACTTTCTTGCATAACTTTACAGGAACTTTAAGCATGTAAAGAAATATGAGAAACGAGATGATAATCACACTACTTCATGCAAGATCTTCAGTTCCTACAAATGCTTACTTTTACTTTTTTTTTTTTTCCTATTACATACAAACTCATACCTTAAAATATTTTTTTCTAGAATTACTGGTCTGTGAGGCGTCACTGTGAAAAATTTGTTTGGGTCTTGATGCCTTATTTTGTCAACCAGCTAATGTTATTTGTGGACTCCATAGCTATATAATAGCATAAGCACTGCAGTGTAACATAATCACTTTGAAAGAAGGTTTAGAGAAACAGACAGACTCCTAAACCCCAGGATTAGTTGTTTGGCAGAGATAAAAACTCACTCTGCTTTCTCAAATGCTTATGAATTCTTTTTAAGAAGAATGAATGTACATACAGCAAAACAGATTTGAAAATACAGTATTAGGATCATTTCCATTTATTTCTCCTCCTGTTCGTTCAAAATGAGTAATCTGTGTTATGGACACTTGAAAAAAAAAATGTTTCCACTTTAAATGCAAAAGATCAATTTAACACACAGGAGTATACTTTATAGAAACAGCAAAAACATTTGAGACCCACAGTTTCGGCAAGAAGGGCTGGAGGTAGAAGCAAGTCTTGTATTACCTTTACATTTTTTCATTTGCTAGAAGTAATTTTCTGCTAAAATTGATGAGGGGAAAGTAATTGCGACTAAGTTGGAGTCCAAGGAGAAGCTTGGGTTTTTTTCACACTTGCATTATAGTATAGTCCCTCTGAAAAGATGATTTGTAAAAGAAATGCAGACAGGTCCTTGCCTTATCTGGCTTATCTGGCATTTGAAATATTTATGGAATGGTTTAGCTTTCATATCCATGCCCATTTCAATCTCTACGGCAACAAATAAAAGTTATGCTACATTTTAAAAAACAACTGGTTTGGGTATTTTAAAAATGTTATGGAAAACATGAAAAGACCTGTTTGGATCCCAATATGTACAGACTCATGAGCATAATACACAGAAATTTTCACTTTTGCCAGGGTTGTAAATTGCTCTGGAGTCATGGCGACATTCAATTACAAAAACAAACAAAACCTTTTATGTCCAAGATCTATGCCTAGATGAATTATAATGATGTATCTTCAATGACAGTAGAACTTGAAAGTTTAGGGATAGACATACAAACTTACTATTGATAACAGCTTATGGAAAATACTAATGATTACAATATTATGGCTATAAAAATATAGTTGTACTAAGGATGAATAAAGAATAATTTCGGTGAATTGAAGGATAACTATTTCTTAAACAACCAGAAGCTGAGCTGTTGGAAAAGACATTTAGCAATCAGAAATAGATTTCAAAATTCTCTTCAACTTTTGTAATAAGAAGATTAAACATGAGGATGCAAACAAAAAGAATCACATATCTGTACACCACGTCTCTTAGTTTAGGTATAGTGGAGACCATGACTAAGGTTAGTGTCAGAATAGTTTAAATGTTGACCTGACTTTCCTGAAGTCCATAGGATAGTCTATGACATATCACATGTGTATGTGAATCTCAGTAGTATCTGATTATAAACTGACCATTCACTGGGAATGGTCTGCTATTTTGGGGACAGTCAATTCACAGCTTCAAGGTCTGTATCCGTTACTGAAATGGTATTCTTTTTATGCTTTCTAGCATGTCCTCTGTCTTTTAAGTAAATTACATTATTGATTCTTGGAAAAATAAAATTTTAAAAATATCAAGATAGTTTTAGAGAAGAAAATATGGGAATGTGAGCTGTGATTAAATTTTATTACATGGATGTCATTAGCAATGTTTCACAAGTAGTAAATACAGTTGTTTTAGAACAAGATTCACAAAGAGAAATCGGGAACTTAAACTATGTTTCAACACTTTAGTGGAACCCTGCTGCTAAAAGAAAGAGGAAAACAATTTAAACTGATTAAAATGCTGTGTGCAAATCTCTGATTATTTCCATTCCCTCTATTGGATAAAGACTCCAGAAGCTTTTTTTTGCTGGGTCTTTGTGAGAATTTAGAAGTCATGTATCTGGGGAGAAATAGCCTGATGCACCAGTACAGTCTGGGGAATAACCAACTTGAGCGCAGCTTTGCAGGAAAGGCATTGGGATCCTGGTGGACAACAAATTGGCCATGAGCCAGCATGTGCCTTTGTGGCAAAGAAGCCTATCAGCATCCTGAGCTGCATTAGAAGAGTGTGACCAGCAGGTCCAGGGAGGTAAGGTGATACTCTCCTCAGCACTTGTGACATCATAGCTGCAGGGGTGTGTCCAGTTCTATGCTCCTCAATACCAGAAAGGCATCAACATACTGGAGCACGTCCAGTGAAGGGCCACAGAGACATTTATGGGACTGGAACATCTTTTATGTGAGGACACACTGAGAGAGCTGGCATTGTTTAGCTGTTGACAAGAGGAGGCTTGATGTGTATAAATATCTGATGGGAATGTGTAAAGAAGACAGATCCATGTTCTTCTCAGTGGTGCCTATTGAAAGGACAAAAAGCAATGAGTACACCTTGAAATACAAGAAACCCCATTTAGACATAAGGAAAAACTTTTTTTATTGTCAGCATGATCAAATACCAGAAAAGGATGACCAGAAAGGCTGTGAAGTTTCTGTGTGTGGAGATACTCCCCCTGAGCATAGTCCTTGGCAATCAGCTCTAGGTTGCCTTGCTTGAGCTAGGGGTTGGACTAGATGACCTTCGGAAGTCCCTTCCAACCTGGAGTATTCTGTGATGGTAGGAATCATCTCTGCTAACACTGAATTCTTTTGACTTTGACTTTCAACATGATCCTCATAGGCAAGCTCAGGAAATGCAGGTTAGGTGAATGGACAGTGAGGTAGATTGAAAATTGTCTGCATGACAGAGCCCAGAGGCATAGTGATCAGTGGCATAGAGTCTAGTTGGAGGCATGTAACAAGTGGTGTTCCTCAGGCATCAGTCCTGGGTCCAGCTCTGTTCAATATATTCATCCATGACTTGGATGAAGGGATAGAGTGTACACTCAGCAAGTTTGCTGATTATGCATAACTGGAAGGAGTGACTGACATGCTGAAAGGCTGTGCTGCCATCCAGTGAGACCTGGGCAGCCTGGAGAGTTGAGCAGAGAGTAACCTTATGAAATTCAACAGAGGCAAGTGTAGTGTCCTGCACCTAGGGAGGAAAAACCCCAGGTAGCAGTACAGGTTATGGACTGACCTGCTGGAAAGTAGCTCTATGGAAAAAGAACTGGGAGTCCTGGTTGACAACAGGTTAACTATGAACCAGCAATATGCCATCGTGGCTAAGAAAGCCCAAGTCATCCTGTGGTGTATAAAGAAAAGTGTGGCCAGCAGGTCGAGGCAGGTTCTCCTTCCCCTTTACTCTGCACTGGAATATTGTGAGCACTTCTGGGCTCCTCAGTTCAAGAAGGACAGGGAGCTACTGGAGAGGGCACAAAAAAAGGGCTACAAAGATGATTAGGGGACTAGAACATCTCTATTATTAAGAGGGGCTGAGGGACTTGGGACTTTTTTAGCCTAGAGAAGACTGAGGAGGGATCTTATCAAGGATTATAAATACTTGAATGGGGTGGATGCCAGGAGGATGGAGTCAATCTTTTTTCAGTGGTGTCCAGTTGACAGGACAAAAAGAAATGGGCACAAACTTGAATGTAGGAAGTTCCACCTAATCATGAGGAAGATCTTCTTTACAGTGAGGAGGGTAGCAGAGCACTGGAACAGGCTTGCCCAGAGAGGTTTGGAAGTCTTATTCTCTGGAGACATTCAAAACCCGTCTGGATGGTGTCCTGTGCAGTCTGCTCTAGGTGATCCTGCTCCGGCAGAGGGTTTGGACTAGATGATCTCCAGAGATCCCTTCCAACCCCTGTCATTCTGTGATTAGCCCTTAATAATCCAGTATGAGCTTTTGATGTAAGCATACAAAAAAAAGTCAGTCATGTTTTTTTCTAACACAAATCACCATCTCATTTATGAGTGACACTTCTATGGAACTTCAGTGTCTCAAGTGGATTTGCTCTACCTGCATTCTTTGAACACGTAAGCTTAATTTTCAGCCTTCACAAGTTTTAGAACATCTTTTTTCCCTTTTGTTTCAACTGTCCCCAGCAGAGCTGATACTCAAACTCTTTCTGCACAGTTTTGTCCAAGCCCTTTATTCAATAACTACAGAAATGTATTGTCAGATTACCTTTTTATTTATTATTCCTAGTCTTATATAAGCCACTGCTCATTATCATTTTTATTGAAAAATGCCTTAGTTTTTGCCTATCTCCTTTCTTGGATTCTCCTCTATTTATTTGTCCAATTTCCTGACATCTGACCTTTTGACCTTTTAGAAAAATGCATTTATAGTCTAATCTATTTTTGTCCACTGATGTGGGATTTCTAGCCTAAACTTAATTCACCCTAGTAGTGTTCCGGGATTTTACTTGCCTCTCTTGTCCATGGCCTCTGTGCTTAGAAAACATTCAAGCTCTCAACCTTAAATCAAATAAATTTTAAGCATGGGAAAATGGCTACTTCTTTTTTTTTATTTTTGAAATGTTGTTGAGTTGGGTTGCTATCCTAACCTCCATTTCCATGCTGCATCCAATAGCTCACAGACAGGATTTTGAATTTTTCTGACTTACTGACTCTCCCTCTCATTTCTTGGGATCTGTAGGTGTATCTGAATCTCTAGAAGATGTAGGAGAGATTCCACAACTATCTGTATTTCTTGCATTGCTAGCTCTATGACTAAATAACTCATAGATAGAGTAATGAGAGCACCTTTTTTATATCTAAAATTAAACTTCTTTGAGCTGAGAAGAATGAGATAAACTCAACCTTTTCAAAACAGGCATTGTGAACAAATAATGAAAACCACCTTTGAATAACATACTGCTGGCAAACTGATCTTGCCATAAGTAAATTATCAGCAAAATAATAGATGAACTCCACATGTCCTTGGTAATGTTCTTCTGTATTTTTTAAATGTGTTTGGGGTTTTTTTCTCATTTGATTCAGGTGCAAATATACACTGGAATGATTAATTAGATGTCAATGGGACTATAACAGTTATTCCAGGGTAAAGATTTGTGGTTAAAACTCACCAAGGCTTTTGTATAGGTACCTAACTTTATAGCTAATGAGAAACTGTTCCAGAAAAGCCAACAAAAATGTTTGTGACTTACAGGTTAGGTGTGTGCTGAACTGTGTGGTTGAACTCAAGTGTTGCATAACTACATGAAAAGCCAAATAGTGCCAATGGAAAATTCTCTGCAACCTTCTAATTGAAATAAACATGTTCGCTTTCATGTATATCCTCATTCAGATGACTTTCTAAAACCTTTCTGTACTTAGAAAATTCAGGTTTGGTGTATAGTCTCTTCTCATTTTGTTGTTTTAAATTTACTTTGCTTATGTAGATGTTTCTGAAGGTTGATCCTCAAGCTTACAGATGCTGTCAGGCTTTGATGGGGCAAGGAAAGCTGTATGGAGGGAGAGCTCAGCTGTGCAGGTCTGTGCAGCAGGGTCTGGATTGCTAAAGGCCAGAAGGGTGTTTTGCTCGATTTTTGGAATGGCCAGTCCTAGCTCCCTCATGTCTGATTCACAAAATGTCACTACACGTGTGTTGTGTTAGGGCTTTTAAAGACGACCTACTTTATCTCTGCTACTCGGATGTAGAGTTTACTTCACTTTCTGTTACTGAAGAGATCATGTAGAACCAACCCTACCCAAATAAAAGGGTTTTTTTTCACTTTAACACATTTCTCATTGTACGCTAATGTGTAACTTGTCCAATGTTAAGGTAATTCCCTGTTGCAGGCAAAGATAGGAGGCAAATGTAACTTGGTGTATACACCGCTCTCAGTCCTCCTTCAAGTTATTATCATCAACTGGGAACTCTGTACTCTTTAAGGAAATAAATTTATTCAACTGTTTTGTCTCAGATTTGCACCCTCTTCTTTTCATGCAAGAATGGTATCTTGATAAATTACTTCACTATGTGTCATATCTTTTGCTTGAGCAGTTAGCAAGACTGTTCCCATTAGGTGGTGAAACCACTGACATGAGTCAGGTGTTACTTTATAGGGAAAATACTCATTCTCTTGCTTTGCTGTATGTAGTAGAAATGAAGGAGGTGGGGAAGTTTCCTTGTGTAACTATCCAGTTCTGCTGCTAAGAGAAATACTGCACCTAAAATCAGAAACTCTGCCTCTTTGCTTCCTCGTACTTGTTCAGATTTTCTCACAGCTTTCCTCACTGAGCCGTGCGGCCCACCCATTGGACCCAAACAGTGCTCTCACCTCTGCATTTCTACTAGATTTTGGCCAGCTTGACGTAAACTCTCTTGAGGCCTTCCATGCTGACTTGGTCTTGGGGCAGTGGTTACAACTGTTTCAGGTTCTCCCATGTGAAATGTATTTTTATTGCATCATCATTCACCCTGAATAAAAAGAGCTCAGACTATACATCAAATCTAAGCAGGTCAGTGATTGATGGCAGTCATGAAAAAATTCCTGAGTGACTGTGGGAGTTGACGCTGGCTGGAGGCCAGGTGCCCACCAAAGTTGCTCTATCACTCCCCCTTCTCAGCAGGACAGGGGAGAGAAGATATAACAAAAGGCTCAAGATAAGGACAGTGAGAGGGCATTTAGTAAATACCAGCACAGGCAAACCAGACTCAACTAGGAATAAAACTAATCTATTACCAAGCAAATCAGAGTAGAGAAATGAATAATAAAACCAAAACCTTAAAACACCTTCCACCATATCTTCCTTTTGGCCGGGCTCAGCTTTGTTCCTGAATTCTCTTCCTCCTACCCCCCAGCAGCACAGGGAGATTGGGAATGGGTGTTGTGGCCAGTTTATCACACATTGTCTTTGCTGGTCTTTCCTTCTCAGGGAGAGGACTCCTACTCTTCCCTTGCTCCAGCGTGGGGTCCCTCTTATGAGAGACAGGCCTCCACGAACTTTTCATACATGAGTCCTTCCCACAGGCTGCAGTTCTTCATGAACTCTCCCATTTTGGCTTTCATGGGGTACAGCCCTTCAGGACCAGACTGTTCCAGCATGGTCCCCCATGGAGTCACAATTCTGCTCCCAGCAAACCTGCACTGGTGTGGGCCCCTCTCTCCACAGGCTTCAGGTCCTCCCAGGAGCTTGCTTCAGCATGGGCTTCCCACTGGGTCACAGCATCCTTCATGTGTCTCCACCTGCTCCAGTGTAGGGTCCTTCACAGGCTGCAGGTGGGGTCTCTGCTCCCCATCATCTTCCATGTGCTGCAGGGGGACAGCCTGCTTCACTATGGTCCTCTCTACGGGCTGTAGGGGAATCTTTCTTTCTGGCACCCGGAGCACCTCCTACTCCCACTTCTTTACAGACCTTGGTGTCTGCAGAGTTTCTTACATTCTCTCATTCTTTTCTCTGGCAGCAAAAAGCGGCAGCTTATGTCTTCTTTTTTCCTCTTAAATGTGTTATCGTAGAAGTGCTATGACCATCACTCATTGGCTTGGCCTTGAGCCGGCTGGTGTTTGCTCTGTCAGGCCTGCGGAGAGCTTCTGGCTGCTTCTTGCAGAAGCCACCCCTGCAATCCACCTCCCCCCTCACCTATCCCCAACCTTGCCATTCAAACACAAAACAGTGACACTGTCAATTTTTACTTCTTTGTTGTATTACCAATGCTTTGGGATATCAACAAGGTCAGGACCCAACTGTCCTGGTCTCTGTACAAGCCCCAGATACAAAAACTACTTCTGTGGCCAAAAGGAAGCTCAATGAGCAGCATAGGCAAGGCATTCATATGTAGGGGGTACAGAACTGTACAATTATAGAATTTCCTGAGCTGGAATGGACCTGTAAGGGTCAGCAACTCCAACTCCTGTGTATGTTGTACAAGTAGGCTGATTACTGGGAGAGTTTTAAATATTGTGCTTCTGGTGGTGGTATTGTTATTATTGTTGTTGTTACTGCTCAGGAAGTAGGACCACTGTTACGCAAACAGAATAGATGCATCTCCTTGGGTCTCATTTGATTAATGCTAAGCAAGGAATACTGATATTTTCTTGTTACCTTTCACCTTACTGAAAGATGAATGTGTGTTGTAATATCTGTAGTTTAAGCAGGGAAGTTTTTATCTGCCCACATGCTACAACTGTTTCACTTCGCTCAGGCACAGATTCCAATACCATATCCTTACTAATCTCCCTTTCCAAATAAAGATCAGTGGTACCAGGCCATGTACTGCCCTTGATAGCTATGAAAAATCACACCAAAACACAGTGTGTGCATTTCATGCATATTTAAAACCAGCTATGACTCAGCATTCTAGTTCCTTGTTTTCTGAAACAAAATGATGTGGTCTATGTCTGCCTGTAAAATATGATGTAACTTGCTTATTCCTTAAACTCTAACGGTTTTATTAGTATTTTAATTTACATTAACTGGAATGATTTCTGTATGGATTGAAAAATTACAAGTAAGAAGAAAACTTAGAAAACTGATAAAATACAGCTTCAGTGGTAGGTCTTTATATTGTCTTTACTAATACTGTTTGACTTGCAGTTGTTTGGACATCAGTGAAATAATAGGATGACTATCACTGCAAGTTCAGGAGCGGGTCTGTCATGTGTAGGGATATTTCATGTTTAAAGATACAGATTTTAAGAGGTCCATTCCTCATTTATTCTTTAACTGGCTTTCACAGAGTTTGTATTTAAAAGAGAACTATGGAGGTAGGTAACTTCATTTGGATTCTACTGAAGAACCTCCATGTGTTAGACCTGGTACCCTAAATTATTAAGTACTGAGGACAGGCTCTTTTGTGCTGTATGGAACCTGACATCCATAACACCTCTTAACAGCAACAGCAGTTAGGCATGTCACTTGCTGTGAACTTGAATGGGAGCTTAATTGCCAATGATGAGCAGTGTGTTCTCTGTACTGATTGTCCTGTGCCCCTGAATAACACCATGCAAGTTGAGCTGGAAAGAGAAAATGGGTTTCACATGTTTACCAGGATACACAACTCCTACTGGTTTTGTTTTGTATCTCAAACTTGGTAAAGTGGTAGTCAGCATAACTTTCTGAATGACTGGTTTTAACAGGGTCTTGCCTTTTAGTGGTAACTGCTATCTTTCCTCAGAGCACAGTCCTTCAGAAGGTTGATTGGTCACAACTGAAGTCAGGCTCTGAAGGGAAGAAGAGAGTAGGTGTCAAGGATGAGGGAACAGCAGGGAGGTGTCCTGAATATGATCAGAAGTCAATGCATAAGAGGATTAAGGCATACTTACTATTAGGTCTTGTCCTTATTTATGTATTAGATTTAGGACAAATTAGTGGAAAAACTAAAACCTGCTTGGTGATGTTTAAATTGGTCTCAGAAAATCATGCAGGAAAGAGAGAGGAGATGGTACTGACTTGGAGCCCTAGACCATCAGTGAGAAAATGAAGCAGAAATTGTACGGCTGTTGAGTTCTGTGTTGCCTTGTGGAGTAAAATGAGTATGTGTAACAGTCTTATTTTTCTCTGCTATGATAGGCAGTTCTTACCTGGAAGTAGGTAGATATCTCTTACCTGTTGTGAATGGACTTTGAATTCACCTTTATCTGTCCCGTTCTACAAATGCTTCCAGCAATCTCTGGCATGAGTTTTAAAAGTGGAAGAACAGCTCCTAAGAAGTAATCAAGTGAAGCGTGGGCTCAATTTCATCCTTCTCTTGGTGAGCAAATTGTACAAACGTGAACTGGGCATCTTTCAATTTTGCTATTTTCATGTACCACTCATTATATGTGACATTTATGAAGTCTGTGGAATATGTTGTCATGTCATGACAATGCAGTCTCACAGGGTTAAAATGTCACGATGGCACAGAATATAATTAGGAGAAGACTTTCTTGTTCTGATGAGCCATAGTTGAGGCTCTTTCAAATTAAACTGCGTTTCATTTCCTGCACGTTAAACTAGCTGCAGATCTGGGATTGGCATTTACATTCACCCCTGGAATTGGAGCTGATAGAATGATTCATAAGGGATTTGTGAGTGAGTGTGTTGAGCTGATGTGCTCATTAGTGTGGTTATGTGGTATCAGGAAACCTAGGAAGTAGAGCAGCAAATGGACAACATGGCATGCAGCAATGTTACTTTGCCTTCAGCAGTTACACCATCTCTGAAAAAGGTCAGAACAATTTGGCTTGTTACCCACATTGCTGAAATGCATATGTAATGGAGAAGAAGGAGAAAAAAAATGACCATTTTCCTCTAAGTTACCCTTGTACTATGCTTAATATGACAGTTCTAAGTATTTAAGACTATATTCAGAGATCTCCTCCCAAAAACCCTGAAATGATTGTTTCCTCTAATGTTCTGTCCTTTCTGTAAAGGGATGTCACCTTTACATCCCCTTCTCTACTTCAGCGGACTCATGTCTGACAAATTCATGGTGCTGATTTCTGCATATCTGTTTGATAATGGGGGAGGATAAAGTCCTTGGTATTTAGGTTAGAGAGTGAGATATACAGCAGTTACAACAATTTCCAGCTGAGGACTGAAGGGTTAAAACTGTTTGGGTTTTTTTCCCTACCTGATTTGAGTGCATCAACAATGTCTTCAAGCACCCCAATAAGGAGTATGTTGTGCGTCTGCAGTCTTCTGATGCTTTCAAAACAAACCTCTGGAGTATTAGAGCTCTCTCTTCCTCTCCTACCTGTTAACTTACTGTTAGGCTTACAATTTTAAGTAATTCTCAGTAAACACTGTTGCTTATCTAAACATCCTGCTCAATAGAATTACCACATGATATTACATTATCTTCTGGCTCAGTGTATTGATAAAAGTGCATGTTACATCTGTGTGGGAAGAGCTGGAAAACAGCAAGCACTGCTGTCCCCACTATGTTGTGAAACACTCCATGCAATGAAGTCTAGAGAAATTCACAGAGATGGGCATCTTCCACTGGCCATCCAATGGCCCCCCAAGAGGTAAATACTTAACTCTAGAACTGTCTGCATGATTGAATTTTAACTCATATTTTTAGCATTAATTGTTCTTATGTAATGGTTTTCTCCTAGCCTTTAATTAAAAAAAAAAGGTTATTCCTGGTATCTTACATATTTCAGAATTACTTTTAGAGGACTGAAGACACAAAATAATACATCAGTTCTGAGTATGATGTTTCATATATTTTTGCCATGAATTTAATCTTCTGGACAGAGTTAAAATGCAACAATTGTAATGATTTTATTTTATTTATTTATTGGAAAGAACATAAATATTCTTTAATAGAATAACACACAGAATATAGAGTAGTCTATAGTATCATTATCACAGCATACCTGTACTGTACAAATAATTAGTCTTGTAGAACCCCTGAAAGCAGTTGTCAAAGTTCTGAGATACTTTCCTGGTTTGGTATTGTTTCCTATGGCTACACTGTATAATGTATTTATTCTCTAATGTATCGGACCCATTTGTGAAATAGGTATAATGCAGTGAAAGCAACATTAATATAAATTGCTGGTTATATTGCCATTGCCACAGAAACCTGGGTAGTTTCACTGCAACAGACAAAACTACGAAGATTTACATCAGATCAAAGCTAGGTCTCTGAAAAGGGTGGAAGTTAATGAGATATATAATTCCATACCTAGAAAACTTGCAGAAAAAGCAATGCTGTGGGCTGTGCAGGACAAAGAGAGCGCTTTCCTACTGTTAGCTCGTTCCTCTGCAATTCAAGGCAATGTGAAAGCATTTCCATTTAAGACCATTCAATACCAGTTCTGTAGTAAGCTACATGTTTTGAAAAAGGCTTTCACTGTATGTTTTCAAATACATTAAACATAAAGCAAAAGTGGAAGAACAATCCATCATCTTAGAATCGTTGAATTATTTAGGTTGGAAAAGACCTTTAAGATCATCGGGTCCAACTGTAAACCTAGTGCTGCCAAGTCCACCACTAAACCAGGTCCATACCTGCCACATCTACACAGCTTCTCAATCACTTCTCTTCTTCAATAAGACTTGTGCTCTAGACCCTTCACCAGCTTTATTGCTCATCTTTGGATGCACTCCAACACCTCAGTGTCTTTCTTGTAGCGAGGGGCCCCAAACCAATCACAGCATTCGTGGTGTGGCCACACCAGTGCTGAGCACAAGGGGATGATCGCTTCCTTAGTCGTGCTGGCCATGCTCTTTCTGACACAAGCCAGGATGTTCTCAGTTGCCTTGGCCACCTGAGCACACTGCTGGCTCATATTCAGCCAGCTGTTGACCAACACCTCCAGGGCCTTTTCCAACAGGCAGCTTTCCAGCCACTCTTACCCAAGACTGTAGCATTGTATGGACTTGTGACCCAAGTGCAGGGCCTTAGTCTTGTTGAACCTCACACTTTTGGTCTTGGCCCAGCAATCCAGCCTGTCCAGATCCCTTGGTAAAGCCTTCCTACCCTTGAGCTAATCAACACTTCCACACAGCTTGGTGTTGCCTGCAAGCTTACTAAGGGCACATTTGATCCCCCTCATCAAGATCATTGATGAAGATATTAAAAAAACTGGCCCCCATATTGAGCCCTGAGAACACCACTTGTGACTGGCCGTCAGCCAAATTTAAATATATTTACTGCAGCTCTTTGGGCCTGGCTACCCAGCCAATTTTTTATCCAGCAAAGTGTATGCCTGTCCAAGCTGTGAGCAGTCATTTTCTCCAGGAGCATGCTGTGGGAAACTGTGTCAAAGGCTTTACTAGATAGATTCTAGGTAGAAAACATCCACAGCCTTTCCCTCATCCACTAAGTGGGTTCTTATCAATGTGTTGACTAATTGTTTTCATGCAAGAGTTCTTTGTCATAAAGTCTTTGACAAGATTCATGTTTCCCATTCTCCTCAACTTTGTGCTTTCTGTTACCTATTGTTTTTTCAGGTATCATCTGTGGGAACAGTTGACCTTATAATGACTTTTAAGAATACACTGTGTTGATAACCTACCAAATTCAGAACAGTTAACCTCTACTGCTAAATCAACTATACTCGATGGCGTCACTCACCTCTGCATAAAATAGTATGAAAATGATATGTTTTACTTAAAGGCTCATATGTAGTCAAACTGTCTGAAGCAAAGTGTGTGGGAAAATTTTCAGGACCTGGATATAGAAACACTCTAGTCCTAGAGTTTCAGTGCATATATATCAGCGTTAAGAAATACAACAAAAAAGATAAATGGGCACATGAAATCATGGTACAGCCTCAATGATGAGTGACTGTGGTAGAGATGTGCTCCTGAAAGGAAAAGACAGCTTTGCAAGGCTCATATAGACAGCTGTTGGTTAGAGGAATGCATCCCTCTGGAGCATGAAAAAACAAAAAATTGTCTGAAGCAGAAGGTAAAATGTCGTATGCAGATTGTATAAGAAGTTGAATGAGGAAACTTCTTTTCCTCCTGGAGAATTTCCAACATTTTTTAGTACTAGTGTCAACCAAGGATTTGCCATTACCTCCAAGTTAAAATCATGGCCAAGATAAAATCCTCTACATTAAGATCCCTCGTCTCCCCACTTTTTCTGCAAAGGAGGAGCAATTCTTAAATCCTGTTCAGCCTGAAACAGAAGCACTGCCATCTTCTAAATGCCTGAGCATTTCTGGAGAATAAAGGTGGCTTTGGGGAATAAAAATGCTTCATTTTGAAGCTGTACAGCAGGAAAATACCGTCTGTTGTTAGCTATCAACCACTCTCTGGAAGTGGCTGGTGCATTGGATTTCCATCTATTTTCCAAGTTGGTAAGGGACAGGCCTGTGACATATAGGAGGATGGAGTAAGTTTTAATGTTTCTCCTGTACTCATCACTATGGGCTCACATGGTTTCTGAGTTTGGCACTTGTCTAACTTAGTCTCTGTTGGTGTTAGTAATGAATTTTGGTTTCCTTTTTCGGAAGCAGAAAAACCTGTGTGCTCATTGCTTTCAATTCTGCTCTTCAATAGCCTACTTGTGTGTTTATGCTGAGGTGAGATAAACTTCATGTGTAAGAGGGAGAGATGATTTTAGATGCTTAATGCATCTAAATGCATTAGATGCTTAGGAAAGAGGAAGATGACTATATGGGAAGAAAAAACCCCAAACCTCATAAACATCCCAAATACTTTCCCCCTGTCTTTTACTGTTGAAAAATTTCATATGCTGGAAAGAAAGCATTGAAAAAGTAGCTCTTCTGGCCTTTTTCTGAATATCTTGACCTACTTAGCCCAAAGCTGCATGAAGATTTTGATAGTAGCAGCATACTGAGGAAAGAAAACCAGCTTTATATATTCAATTCTGTAACTCTCTTCATAGACAATTTTTTCTTAAATTGCAGCTCTTCGATAGAGACAGCTCATGTGTGCTTCTCTGGATTATAAAGTTCTGTATTTTACTGCTTGGCTTCATACACCAGCACCAGAGATTAGTGGTGGTGATATGATTTAAGGAGACGTTTTCTGGTGATGGAATGTTGAATCGTCAGCACCAGGGCTGGAGGCAAGTGTCCTGTGCATTGGCAGGCACTCCTTTGTCTCAGTGCCTGTGGTGGAAGTGGGAATTGGTGGTTTACATCATGTGGGTAACACCAACTAATGATAAGCCAGCTGTCTTATCTTTCACCAAATGAACCTGAGAACTGGTAAATTCAACTGTCTGGAGCAGGGTTATGAAAGGAAGGGAGGGTTCTTTGGCACAAAGAACAAGGGATAGAGGTGCACCATGGTTATTTTTATTAGTATATAAAATTATGCCAAAAAAGGTTCTCGAGCAATAGAATTCAATCATCCACACTTTTAGGTCAACTGTCATTATCCCAAATAGTTCCCAGGCTTGTTTAGGGTATTTATATGGGGTAAGATTAGTCTCAGTAGGTTGTTTTGATGTAGCCGTCACGTTTGTCTGAGTTTGATATTGCTATTTGGCCTTAGTGCCATGGAATGGTCCAAGACACATTTATCTCTACACTAGCAGATAAATTAGTCTGTTTCCAGCTAGGAACCTACCATGCCGTGACTACTGTAGATGATTGCAGCTCAGATCAGCCACAGAGATGCTGAGAATTGTGCCATGAGCCATACCAATACCTGTCAAGTTTATACATCAGCTAAGCTGTCTCCCTTGCAACTTCATACTTTTTCAATCCATCCAAAGACCTGATCTCACCAACTTTGTATAGTAATAATATTGTGCTCTTTAACTTTTTTGAAGCTTTCCAAGTCTAATTTGCAACATCTGGAGAAATGACTTGTGGGCTGATGGCTTTTGGTCACATTGCATATAGATAGTCACTTGAAAGGCTTAGCAATGTGTTCCTATTTGTCCAAGAAGATTGAGCTAGCACAGATGTAAATACCATTTACTCTTAAAAAGCTTAGTCCCTCTGCATGAAGGTCTTTAAAATCTGGTGGTTTATCATCCCTTCATTGCCGAGGTCAAGCTTGATCACTTTTGGCATCAGTTGTGTGGGGCACGATCTGTTGAATGTGTTTTTTTAATACCTCTTTCCAACCTAGAATGCAAGAATAAACTCAAGGATGCTAATGCCTCTAAGTAAACCCTTCGTAAGGCTAATTATATAACTACGGGCCTGTGTTAGTACTTTTGAATCATGTTTTGATGTGTGTGCTGCTGGTCAAGTTTCATAAACGTAAGCAAGGTCAGAATGAGTTTCTCTTCGGATGTACAAATAAGATAAATGCATGAGAGAAAGGGGGAAGAAGGGGTAGGAAGGAAATCCACTAATAGGTAGGGGCTTTTTTTCCGGACATCGATGAGGTTTATAATGTAGATTCACTATTCTGTTACTGAGGTCTGAAAGTGACTTCCTAGTATCGGTAAACTAAACTATATTTAGTAACAACTGTTAAAGGTGTATGTGCTTGGGCAGTGAATAATACTCTTTGTGAACACAGTTTGCTTGCAAAACTCTGTGTTGCAGGGTGACTTTTGTAGTGCACTTGAAGGACTAAATGTAGTTCCTAGATTACTTCCCTGGAAAAACTGAGTGGTAAAAGCCCTCTAATTCAGTGCTTTGCTAGAAGGTATTATCTCAGAAGAGCTTATGGGAAATCTATTTTCTTTATGTTAATGCTAAATTAATAGCTACTTTTTCATAGGAAGAAAAATCCTGTAGTGCTACTATGCTATACAACATTGCATTTCCACTTGCTGGCATTCACTTATAATTTTTTTTATTTTGCTGTCAAAATGAGATTATTTTCTCTCTTTATTTTCAGTATTGGTACAGGCTACAATTCCCTCGTGAATATTCTGCTATAAAAAAATATTTATTAGAACGTTATGTATTAGTGTTGCTGACACGCTTCTAAAGGTCACACTTAATAAACAAAGCACTGTGCCTACTGCCTATTGCATTGCATCTTAAATTAGTGAATAATTATGCCAAGAGTGAGATTCAAACAACACAAACCATATGGCTTGATTATGCTGGAAGATTCAGCAAAAGCATCATCTGAGACTTTGTGTGTTTGATGGAAGAGCTTTCCCAGCCCCTCTGACTTCCTCCATAGTAACAGTGAAAATATTGGAAAGTTACTGAATCATGCTGAGGGTGGCAGGACTCTCAGTCTTGCATGTGATTCTTCTTAATTTATATGATGTACCTTCAGTTGCAATAACTGGAGAAGAGTTAAGATCGTGCTTGGTCCCACACATTATTTTGGGGGTAGAGGTCACCTAGGAATGCATTATTTAGAATTGAGGCTGATGCCATAGAACTCACTGCAGACAGAAACGTCTGCACAGACACATCTAATACAGCTATTGGAAAGGGATTAAATGTTTCTTAAATTAGACTAAAATGATCATAACAGCTTCCATTGTCAAAGGCAGCTGCTCTGTCTGTACTCCAAAAAAAAGTAGAAGCAAGCATCACTGTCATCACAGATTAAGATTCTTTTCAGAGTTACAATGTCTTTAGTAGTAGAGTAGCAACTTCTGAGGTGCTTGTGTTGTAAGATGGTAAACTGCAAACCACTTTGAGACAAATAAACTAGGTAGCCTAAAATATGAGCCAAGCTGAGTCTTCACCAGAACTACAGGTGAATCTGGAAGTTAGTAAAGCTCTGTCTTATAGATTTGGGGACTTTAATCCCCTGTCAGGGTTTCAATAGCCAAAACCACCTCAAATCAATAAAAAACCCCAAGTGAAATACTTTTGACTTGCTAAAGACTGTCTGAGTTTCAAGAGAGAGAGTAACTTTTCTTCTTAGCAGCAGTGTTTTGGATTTAGGATGAGAATAATGCTGGTAACACACTAATATTTTTAGTAGTTGTAAGACATTCTAGGACTTCTCAACTTCTCATGCTACTCTACCAATGAAGAGGCAGAAGGCACCCAAGACGTCGTGAGGGGACACAGCCAGGCCAGCTGACCCAAACTGGCCAATGGTATATTCCACACCATGTGACATCATTCTCGGTATATAACTGGGTTGGCTGAGAGGTGGTGCAGCTCAGGAACTATCTGTGCACTGGTTTTGGGTGGTGACCAATTTTGGCGTGCGTAATTTGTTTTGTATAATCTTTTATTGTTATTATTGTTATGATCACTGTCATCTTCCTTTTCTGTCCTTTTCTCAAGCCACAAGTTTTACCTTCCCCCCAGTTCTCTTCTGCATCCCACTTGTGTGTTTGTGGGGGGAGTGAGTTAAAGTCATGACAAAGTCTTGCATACCCAAATACGGTGTGTTGTAGTAATTTGCTCTGAAGGACAGAAAGGCAGAGAACTGCAGAATTTACTCATACCCTCTGGGACATAGCGAAAAAGGCACTATATACCAGAGAACCTACAGATGCTGAGGAACCCAGCAGTGGGAAAGACTGAAGCGTTGAGGATCTATGCAAAAACTGGGTTAGAAAAAAACAGAACAGCTTAAGGAACATGACAGCACACATCTGTTTAGACATATTTCCCTTTTGTGACATCACAATCACGTTTCTGTGCAGCAATCGGATGACTTTTGGGAGTGAACTGCAACTTTGAGGGTGTGTCAGTGAGATAAGAGGTAAGAAGAGAGGCAAGTGTTATCAGAACACAGGGGAACACCTATATTGTAGAGATATTTTAATAGCTGACCAAGGAGAACAAAGTGGGAGTAATCCTTGGTGTCACAAGTGTCCGTACCCTTGGAAGAGAAATCTCAGCACTTATTAGTACCATACAGCCACTTTTCAGGAGAAAATAACTGCGTGAACAAAACTGCCCATTCGATGGGTATTAAGTCAGTAATATGTCCTCATCTGGTGGGACTGTAACAAATTCAGCCTGCAAGAGAAGTTTCTGCCACTAATGTAAACTGATTGTTATTGTCAATGTGGAAATCTCTACATAATGAAGTCAGGGTGAATCCAGATTGGCTGAACTGAAGAGCTTTCTGGAGATCAAGACACTAAGAAGGTACTCAACCATCATTATTCTAAGAAAATACCATTTCCTGGACATTGCAGCCTCACGAATGATGTTCTGTCTTTGCACAGAATCATATCACAGAAGAGGAAAAATAATTCTGATTATAGTTCTGTGAAATTTCATTAGCAATAGTGCTACCAGTAGAACACCACAACCTGTAAACTTGATTCTATTATTTTAAACATAAACCAGGATACATTGAAAAGAGTGAAGAGGTTAAAATCGCAGTTGGAGAGAAAGCACAGATATAGTATTTCCCAGCTGAAAGAGCTGTTCAAAGGCTAGCAAATGTAGAACTTGAGTATACAAGCAAACACATGTATTTTGAGTCCATGCTACTGTTTCTTCCCATATTTTTAAAACTCTGGATAGTAAAATCATGAATGTTCACTGAGAATTTACCAATGGGAAGACAGAGAACAAATGGTTTCAACTTTGGCAGCAGTTTAGCGCTGTGTATGTCTGTAGCAGGAGGTAGAGGGTGTATTGTGTTGGTTTTTTTAAATTGCTATGATTATTTTTCTTCTTCAGTTCAACTTTAATTTTATTTCTCTAACAAGGGAGATCAAAAAGATGTAGTTAGTGACCTTGTGGAAGCAGGTTTCTCCTGTAGTCCTGCTTGAGTAGGGTTGTCAGTTGAGCTGCTTTTCAGTTGTAATGAAAAGAAAGGAATAATTTATGTAAGTTTGCTACCCATTCCATCCATCCAAATAATGTGTTCATTTATTTTGCCTATGCTAGTACTTATTAAAACACACCCCCATTCCCTAAGCCTCTGGATATGTTTACATATTTAGAAACAGAAATAAACTTCAAACATTCCTAGATGGTTGTAAAGATTTGATATGGCCAGAAGGCAACCGTTAGATTAATAACTTCCATAAAGCATATCAGAGAAGGAAGCTGACACCCCTCTTGAGATGGACTTGTTCTGAGAATGGAAAGCTGTCTACATTCAGGTCCAGTGATTCAATGGGGATTGTGTGCAGGTGGGGAGGAGGATATAAAGGATGGCAAAAAGGACCTGTGGTGATTTGGGGTTTCCAGGCATGATTGCTAACTTTGCATGTCTCAGTTTTTGGACACTTCAGGATGTATGATTTTTAGAGGATATGTGGGAAGTATTTTTTGAAAAGCAAGCTGATTTAATGTCCTGAAAAACAGATATTCTGAAGTGGCATTTATTGGTGTGATTAACAGAAAATTTGAACTACAATTTTGTAGGTTTTTTTGTTTGTTTGTTGCATAAATAGTGCCCCTCTGTTTCTCTCCAGCATTGCTTGAATGAAGAATTCATTAATTTATGAAGATACTGAAATGGAATAAATATGAATACTATATATAAATATCTCCAAAATGTCCATGTACTGTATAGCAACATGAGCTGACATTTTAAAGTAGTGTGGCACACAGGAAAGAGAATAAAATTAAACCCACTCCCCATTACTGTGATGGCTCTTCTGGAGAGCATGTATCGCACTGTTGCTCTTGCTTTCTCTCTTTTTTTAATCTTTCTTCTCCCTTTTTGGTTTTGGTTTTGTTTTTTTTTTTTAATCTTTGTGTGTTACATGATTCCTTCTTCTAATTTCCTGCTTTCCTCTCTCTCTTCCTCAGTGGGGAATTTTTTTTTTCCTTTTCTATTTCTGAATTTCTTTCCAGCTGCGCCAAAGGCTCTCAGGGCCGTGTTCCTGTGTGTCCCTCCCAAGTCCCCTGACTCATGCTGTCTCTCTGCTGTTTTATATTCTTGCTTCTTCATCTTCTTCCTGTCTTGCCCTGTAACCTTCCTACTGTTTTTCTCTTTCCTCTTTTTACTTATGGGATGAAATACACATGAATAATTTCTTATTGTGGCAAAAAGCCAGTCTCTTGTCCAGCTGTCCCTGGCTTCTGCTCTCAGGCTCAGCAGTGGACTTCTGAGAGAAAACCTTTGGCCTGCTCTGTCAAGACAGATCCTCTTTGGTACATGCGAATCATACACTAGCTGAGGAGATGGCCTCCTGTGTTGGTGTCCTCTGCTGGTGCTGTAAGGCACTGTGTGACCTAGGAGACTCCACAAGCACAGCGACACAGCTGTGGCACGTCCCACGCATCCCACATTATATGGTGCAACAGCAGAGCCCCTTGGCCCCTCTGGTAAATCCGTGCTTACTCTTCCTCTGCAGAGGAGGTGGAATACGAGCCAGCAAGCTTGTGTCATTCCTCCCCCTGCCTGATTTCTACCTCCAGGTCACGTTCTTTCGTTGTGAGGTGGTTAAAACGCAGCCAGCGGTGAGCTTTCGAGACCGAGCTACGCCTGTGGCTGCAGTAGGTACTGAGAGCTGCAAGTTCCAGCAACCGAATGTCCTGCTAAATCCTGTAGGCTTCTTGCATTCCTGCTCAAAGCTCTTGTCTCCCTGGGAAGAGCGGTTCGATGTTTAGAACTCTGGCCTGGAATTTAGAAGAACTACTTTCAAGTCATTCTGTGCTGCAGATTGTCTAAGTGTAACCACTTAAATTCTCTTTTCTTCAGTTTCTTGTCAGTAAAATCTTTTTTTTACCTCCTAAGGGCACCCTTAAGGGCAAGGATGAGATTTTCTGCAGATTATGGGTAAAGTGCTTAATTGCCACTGTGGCAAGGCCGTATATAAATATGCTCTAGTTAGATCTGCTTGTGGAGAACTCTTACCTTGCCTGTCTGCAGGTCAGGTATTCTGATATGAAATTCTTTCTTAGTTCATGAAGCTGCTTTTTTCCCCTGCCTTATCATTCTTATAAGAAATCAAACAAACACAGGTTGTCTATCATTGTGTGAAACAAATTCAGTCTTGGGAAAATGAGATACAATAAATATACGGAGTATTTGTTTGTTGCTCAGCTGACTCTATATTCAGCAATTCGTTTAATTTGAATTCTGGCTGTATTTCATCCATACTGAAATGTACAAGATTTCAGTAAAAAAGGTGTAAAACAGACAGGGCCAGTGTGTGATGGTTATCGGGTATTACAAAGAAGGATGTGGCCAAACCCATGAGAGGAAGGGGGTCTGCAGGACAGAGCTCCTCTGAGACCTGTCTGACATTAAGGAGGGAGAGATGCTGTTTAAAAGAAGCAGGGAATCTCTTCTAGGACCTCATCCAGCCCTTGCTCTAAATGATAGGAGTAGATCTTGATTGTACCTCAAAATACAAGCAATCTTATTTATTTTTAAAGATCGGACCTGTCTTAGGGAAAAAAAAAACCAAACTACCTGGTTCACATAATTTAAACCAAATGATGATTGAAGTAACTTATTGTTTTATCAATGGCAAGTAATTAACTGGCAATTACTGAACTATGCATTCAGGATCAGCATGAGCCATACAACAAGCAAACCACAGTAACAGACACTCATAGAATATTAGTAAACACCTGTAAATTTCTAAACATCCTTCTGAAGTAGTCCTAAAAGATACCAACCTAATTTTCTCTTTACCCTGCACAGTTCCACGTTTTCCCCCCTGCCCCAGGTTCCCCTACTTGCACATATGTCTTGCTGGGGATGTGTATCTACTCTACTTAGAATCATAGAATCACTTTGGTTGGAAAATACCTTTAAGGTCATCAGTCCAACCACAGCCAAACCCTGCCTAGTCCACCTCTAGATCATATCCTTAAGCACTTCATCTACATTCCTTTTAAAACCTCCAGGGATGGTGACTCCACCACCTCCCTGGGCAGCCCATTCCCATGCCTGACAACCATTTCAGTAAGGAAATTCTCCCTGATATCTGACCTAAATTTCCCCGGTGCAATTTTAAGCCATTTCCTCTTGTCCTATCACTTGTCACCTGAGAGAAGAGACCAACCCCGACATCTCTGTAGCCGCCTTGCAGGTAGCTGTAGAGAACGGTAAGGTCTCCCCTCAGCCTTCTTTTCTCAAGACTAAAAAGCCCCCCCAGCACTCTCAGCTGTTCCTCATAGGAATTGTGGTTCAAACCCTTCACCAGCTTCATTGCTCTTCTCTGGACAAGCTCCAGCATCTGAACATCCTTCTTGTAGTGAGTCGACTTGCTACAACCTGTCATGCAAAAGCTCCCTCCAATTTAATACATGTCCACTGAGGTGTGGTTTCCTACATGTCGTACGAGTACTGCAGTCTACTGCCTGCCCACCACCTCTCTAAAGCCTAGGCAGAAGCGACCATGCTGGTCAGGCAACTTCTCTGTGCCAGACCATGTTTTCGCTGCTTCTGTTTCCACTCCAGAATCTTCCCCCATGTTAAAGATGTTCATGTTTCTTATTGATTCCTTTTTTGTATCAAAACCCACTGTTATTTCCTTCCTCCTTACCCCTTTTCTCAGTATCTACAGGGTTAGGTGCAAAGAATCCACAATCAGAACATCGTTCCACCCATGCTGACTAGCTTTGCTAACAAATAGGATTAAATAAGTTGGCTAGTAACTCTGTAGTTGGTCGTGTCATCTTGCTCTGAGCTAGCTTTTGAGACTGCTCCGTTATTCTGTGTAAACAGATATAGAAAGTTCTTGCAAGCAAGAACGTGAAATTGAAAAAAGGGGCATGCCTGGGAGGAAGCGCTAAAAGCATCTTGGCTGTCTAGGGGGAGCCTGCAGCACTGCGCTCTTGTTTGAAAGGGAAGGCAGTCTGAGCTTTTGGAGATGACGTCTGTATTGAAGCTTACTGCAGTTTTTCATCTGTGCAACTCATACCCCTGGCAGAAACTTCTGTGTTTCTGGAAGACTTGCTAGAAGAGGGTATGTGCCTGCATTTTAGTCCCTCCAGTTCCAAGTCTGGCATCTTAATTCAAACTTTTCTTCTCTCTTGTGGAGAGACTGTCTTAAAGGCAAACAAGGAACTGGGCAATGTTAATTACCACGAGTTGCAGGTTGAAGATGAAAATATTTGTGGGAAGAGGTCTGAATGAAAAGCTAGGAGCAGCAGCACTTTAAAAGACACAAAGAAGCATCATCAGACCTTTCTTGCCAGAGGTCTAATTTGGTGTTAGTGAAGTGTAGCATCAGATAAGATTTGGTATATGAATGAACTTCTAATTGTTTTAAATACTTCTAAAAGGTAAGATACTAAATTCTAATTGATGCTGAAGAAACATCGTTAATTTTCAAATGCCTACCGGTCTATATTGCGCATTTTCAAAAGAAGGAACTGTAAGGTGTACCCCCTGAATAGGATTCCTCCCTGATAAAAACTGTTTCAGAAAATTCAGAAAATAGGCTATTGGTACATATAATTGGGTCCACCCAAATGAAGATGAGAAGTCTGTATGCTCAGGGACATCGGAGAGAAAGCACAATTCAGAACTATTGGCAGTCCCGTAGATTCCTCCTGTTGGGACCAATGTGAATAGCAGGCAGAAAAAATTGGAGAATTTGAAAAAAGTAAAATGTCACAGTGGAGTGGGGTGAAAGTGTCGCAGGAAACAAAAAAAATCCCCAATACAGCCATTCTTTGTAGTTCTCTTTGTTCTTTTGGAGGAGCAGAACAGGGGAAAATGGAAAATCTTTTGCTTGAGAAAATATGAGTTAGTGGATTTGTGCAATGAGGGAAAGTAAACTTGAAAGAGATTTTAAAAGATACAGCTTTCTGTACAGAAGAGGCATCTTGCACTAGAACTCAATGACAAAATAAATGAATTGGCAGAGTTACGTGCTGAAACCTGCAAAACAAGATGAAGTAGGAGGTCTTGTGGAGGCTGAAGAGATTCCCAAGAGAGGCATGGATAAAGATGTTGAGGGTACCCGGTGATTGGAGGGGAAACCAGATGCTTTCTAAACTCTATTTTGCAGTTTACTGAAGTCTGGAACATCAGAAGTTGCCACTCAAAAGTGAGAACTGGGGCTGCTGAGATAGTATCTAGTCATCCTTGAAAGGAACAGGGCCAGCCAACCAAAGGAATGAAGACGTGTTTGAATTGGATCAACTGTGCAGCCAGCAGCACAGGCAGACAGTAAATGTTGACAAATTCCATATGTTCAGCTTCTCAGGTGATGCAGATTATAAATGATCATCCTAGTATCTGGACAGGAGTGACAACTGATGAATTTCTAAATTCTTTTGAGAGCAGCGAATTAGGTTGATTTTGAAGAGACTCCTGGCATTCTTCTGTGTTCTGATCCCCATCGCTCACAACTGTCGGACCAGAATTGTTGATTAAAAGGAAACTTTCTAGAAATTAAATAAGTAATTGTCCTAGTGGCAGATTAATGGCTCGCTATGTCACAGGGCAATGAGGATCCCTAATCTGGAAGGAGTCCACAGATCCAGAGTGTGGACTGTTTATGCATCACAGGTCAGTCCGATGTTTGTTTAAGGTTTGTTACATCAGCAAAATTAACTACTGTTGGGTAACTTTATTAAGTTTTAAATGCCAAGAAATTCCAGTATCTCATTAGGAAAGTTAGCTATTTCACTGAAAACAACAGAGGAAACATCAAGACAAATGCTTAAAGTGACTGTATTTTAAGTTTTTCCTCAAAACATGGCTTCTGTGTAATCACCTCCTTTTAGTTAATCTGAAAGCATTTATTTCTATACATGTATGCATAAGTACAAACACGTTATTGATACTTTAAAAATCATTCCAATCCCAATGTATGAACTTCTTGGGTAGAGAGGGAGATAATTCGTCCGCACCAGAAACACGCTGTCTTGGTATAGAAAAGTATACCAGGCAGTTTCTGGCATTCAGACAAGCAGTTTTACTACAGGAGTGTTTGGCTGCTTTCCTGCCATAATGGCCAGAGATAGCTGACCCGTTCTTCAGCGGGTCTCCCACCTTTTCATCAGAGATTAACAAAGGGATCGGCTGACACCCTGATTTCTAATGGGGATGGGGGAAACGACTCATGTCTTTTAGCTCCACGGGGCATTTCTGGTTTTATAGACTGGTTCGAAGGCATGGAAACATCCTGGATAATGGCACATTAGTATGGCACAGCGCACAAGCTAATGAGCCTTGCCTCTTGGGGGAATCGTTAGGCAGAGGGCAGTGCTATTTTGACATGAGTTCTTTGCTCCCAGCGTCATAGTTAACTCAATGAGGCTAGCTTGGTGGGAGGGGGTGTGTAGTCTCTGAACCATCCTATAATATTACATGGTGTGGACTGGCTTGCAGTACCTCTAGTCCTGATAATTAGGTAATCTAAATTAGGTTAAATTAAATTTATAACAAATGAAATTAAGTTAGATTGCTTCCGAAATTTCCTGTTGTTATATATTGGATCCAGTTTCTAGTCAAGTCAATGGGTCATCCCAAAGACTTCACTGCGTATTAGATCAGCCTTCAAACGTTTTAATATAAGAGAAATAACAACAAAGTGTTAGAGGAAGGAGAAGGAAATGTAGACCAGCCCCTGGCTCAGCACATTAGGAAATTTAGACAGATATTGCAATAAGACCATGCTGTCTTATCTTCAAAGGCAAAACAGAGTCAAGGCTCAGTTACGACAATCTATGCAGAGAGAGCTGCAGGGCTGGTTAGATGATGAGAGACTGGTTTTCATGAAGGAAGATATACCAGCTGACAAGAACACGGAATCATTTTAGAGAGTAATGCATAATGTGCTGGTTTTTTTCAGACGTTTCCCTCTAGCTATACGGAGACAGGAAGGACATCCTAGGGGAAAGGGTGTTAGCTTTAGTTCTTAGGAGATCCCACCTGAATTTCTTATTCTGCCAAAGACTTTTCGGGACAATGTGAGTAAATCACTTTGTCTCACATCCACAAAGGTTGTTTAGGTTTCCTAGTGCTGGTTGCAGTCCCTGGGTCCCGTTGATTGCCGTGTCACAACACTTCTGTGTCAGTGGGCACTGCCCAAACGCAGTAGCAAAGTACCCTTACAGATCAGCCCCTCCCTCCGTGTTCTTTTCTTTCTGTCCCCCATGAGTAAGAGACAAAAAGAGGTGCTGAGAATTGCAGCTGTTGCTCAGCCTAGCTTTAAACACATACATTCCAGAGAATGATTGCATGGTCCATTTTGCTGGGGTTTTCTGCTGCCAGAAGGGTTAGTACAAGGGATTTTTTTTACTTGCTGTGCAACCTGTGTTGCAAGGGCAGCACTGACGAGGTGCAGTGATGATACGTGTATTTAAAGAGTCTGAGACTACAGAGGTAGCAAAGGGTAGCAGCTGACGACTCTTATCCACCTAGGAGTGGTAAAGACTGCAGAGATTGTAGAGGGGCAGTTTTGAGTGACCAATTTTCTCAGTGTTGCCATCAAGGGTCTGTCTGTATTGCACAGCACAGTTCTATAGTCCGTGTGCTTGGGCTACCTCACTCCCGAGTGGTGGCAGCTGTTTCAGCATACTAACAAGCTGTGCTGCGAGTCCTACGCTAATGTGGCTACAGAGTTTTTTCAGAGGTGGCTTTACTCATTGAATGACAGCCTGGGAGCTCTATAAGGACCAGTTTATTTGGAGATGCTCAGAAGTATGCATGATATGCAAGTCAGCATCAGACTTGTTCTCAGCAGATTCCTGACAACTGAAGGCTATGTTTAATTTACTTTGAAGCAATTATTATTTTGTTTGGAGAACTGGTCTCTAAACCCTCATTATAAGGCTCCTATATCCACAAAAAGGTCAAGGAACTGATTTTTAAAAAGAGGCAGACAGGTCCTCAGGATTGTAGGTCCCTTTAAACCAGCAAAGTTATTGCAGTATACTCAAGGTGAAGATCTGACTCAAAGACTAGTGGAAGACAGGAAGTGGTAACACAATAAGGCTTTTCTAAAGCTTTCAACATTACTCTGACTCTGTGCCTGTTCCTTTTGAAAGGGAAAGTCTTATTAAATTCAGAGGTAACAGAGCAATGCCAAGGCTGAAAGCTGTTTGAGAAATCCCATCCCCAGGCCAAGAGGGATGATCAGATTGCTCTCTGTTGATGATTGTAGACTGTGAGGGTTCAGCAGTTTGGTAGGGTCCTTCTTGACCAGCAGTGGCAAAGCTGAAAAACTGCACCACTCCAAAATCAAGAGAGGAAAGCCAAAACAAATCGGATGACCAAAACATAGTGTAATTCCTCTGAATCCCCAAGTGCTGAAACAAACCAGCTACAAAACCTCAGATTCTCCTAAGACATCATTGTCTAACTGACCTTGTAGGAGCTCTCTGGATATCTGCTTCCTTGAGATTTCAGAAGGTGTTTAGCGCCAAGCTGCTCTGTCTCAAAGCCAATTTTACTGTGCACCCAGCATGTTATGTGAGTAGGGGGAGTGAGGGCTCATTTTTGAGGTGGGTTCAGATGGTGTCAGTATACACTGAAACTCTCAGTATCTTTGCTGATCAAAAGTGGAATCTGAATGGTTTTTAGTGCTGGTTTCATTGACCTTCACTCTCCTTTCTGCATTGGACCCAAGCTGCAACAGATGCCAGTACAACAGAAATAGTTTAATTAAAAAGAAGTAGTTTAATTAAAGAAAAAATGTCAAGCAAAGGAGCATCAGCAGGCATAAAAAAAATAATAATTAAGGAATCCTCCTCTCAGAAGACCTTTTGTATAATGATATTTAAAAAAAAAAAGGAAATTTAAGTTCATATGTTAACTTCAAAAGGAACAGGGAATGGGTTAATGTAACCGGAGAAGATAAGTGTCAGGATAATTTTTTAAGTGCTTTTTCTGCTAATAGTACTGAGCCTAAAACATCACCAATGTGTTAATGTAACTTGATCAAGCTGATTATGTAACGGCATAAAGATGCTTTCCTTATCTGCTGGCCTCATCATCATTCATTTGCAGTATGTTCCAACTGACTACACTATACATCGGTAGTTATGTTCTATATGCAATAAAATTACCACCTTACATGTTTGTATTGATATATGTATATATATTCACTTTGTGAGGACAGCAATCTTTCCACCATTCTCTCTCTTTGCAAGTGCTTTTGCTGTGAAAACAGGTTCACATGGTAATTGTTTCAGGTATTGTGACTGTGCTCTTAGACTACTGTAGTTTTGACTCAAGCAGGTATGGTTAACTCAGAAACAAATAGATTCCTGGCAAGAACGCTGCAATATCCCTCAGTAATAGTTGCTTAGCTCAGTTGGCTTTATTGGGACTTCCTGAAAGTGTAAGAGTTCATTTTTTGTTGAATAAGAGTCTCAAATTGTACATCCTGGGTATCCTGGCCCCGTGGTTCAGAGGCCTACTTGTCTGTTCAGAGGTCCTACTGGTCTATTCAGAGGTCCTACTTGTCTGTAGGCCCTTCTCCCTTACCCACTGGCCTAGGGAGTAAAACTGAAGCTGACAAGCAGAGAAAAATACAATATTGTATACAAAAATGTTTCTGTGTTGCAGCATGTAGGCCAGAAGTGAGAATAGTATCTACATGGAAGTGGGCTAATGCAGGAAGTAAATTTTAGCTCACTCTGTGTAAGCAGCTCCCCAGCTCTCTGGGGGTCTCTGTGGTGCAGACAATTGTGCTGGCAGAGGCAGACTTTCAGGAGGCCGTACTTAAATGCTGTCATTTAGGGGAACATGCTGTGCGTGCTATGTTTTATAGAAAGCAGATGAATCCCTGCTTTCAACAGTACAATTCAACCCAGATTACTGTTTGGGGCTCTAAGTGGTGCCTCTATATGTATCTTTTGATAACTTTTCAGTTCGCGTCAATAATGAAATCTTAAAATGGAAGAGAAAAAGGACATGTTAAAAAGTTAGGAAATAAACAGAAAGTACTGTTTTGGGTAGGAAACTTTTAATGTTAGCATTCATATCGGAGCACATGCAGTGCCAATTCTTTGTAATTATCAAAAAATTGAAAGTATAGGCATTGGGGAAAAATATGAAGTTCTAAGTACACACGATGTGAGACATAATATCTAAATTATTATTATTTCTGTAATTTCCCCTTTAGTGTTTCTCTCACAGTGAAGAGAATAATTTTAGCTGTTTTTTTAAAGTTTCACTAATTGTTTCATTTGCTTTGTTCAGATTCTGGAGAAAGTTTGGTAATCCTAATACCACTGCACAGCCCACAAACAGTAGCCCCAAAATGGAAGCAGTTTATTATGAGATGTTATCTTCACACCAAGGGACATTTCAGCAGTTTGTGGAATAAAGCAATTGAAAATATGCAAGTACACTCAGCAAACAGATGGTGTTTAGAATGAGCTGGATTCCTTTTTCATAGCTCTAGCTCAAAATATTTGATTCAAAAGTTCACTTTGCATTTTTTTTTTCCTCCCCTAATCCCTTTGTAAGCTATAGTGGTCTTGAAGGTTATCTGTTGCCTCAGCTTGAACATAGACTTTCATTTCTTGAGTATGATCTTACTTGCAATTAGACCATATAAAATACCAGATATGCTGTTCAATTAAAAAAGAGGGGGGGAAGGAAAAGAAGAAAAAACTCCACCCAGTTGTGCATACAGCAGTCTTCAGATTCGGGAAATTATACTCTAATAGCTCCAATAAGCTGATGGAGTGTTTCTGCGAGAAATTATGAAAGCTAATAATATGCCTGGTTATGATGAACCCCGCTTGTTCATGGAAGGCTATTTTTATCAGAAATATGGAAAGATTTCAAACACCATTACAGATTTAAAAGGATTATTTTGTTCCCAGTCGAAGACAAAGCCAGTAAAAAACAGCTCTACCCGTCATTTGAAATTGTAAATATTCATTCCTTTTCCTTTATCCTATAGCATTAATGGAACAGAAGCTTGTCTATGGGCATTAATTCGTGTATGTCTGAGTTGTGGAGGGGCTGGAAACTAAAGAGAAGGGGATCTGTGGTGTATATTTGCTTATAACAGAAAAGTTGTACCTTGCTTTTTTTATTTTTAGAGATGATCACTAAAATATCCAAGATTGCAAAACCAGGAAGTGTATAGAAAGGCAGAAATAATGATCTTGATCAAAAAAGAATGAATACATACCCCAGGTACAGATATATCCATTCATGCTTATGTGCTATATGCTATGTTTTGTTCCTGAATCAGAGAGGTGTTGAAAGAGACACCAATTGTCCTAGTGTGGCTGAGAGAGAACAGTGCAGGTATACGCCTAGTCTCTTCAGTGGAATCACTGATAAATGATTTTAACTGAAGTGGCATCTAAATCCTCTGCTCAGTGGGCTGACTGCGCTTATTCCGCTAGCTGGAAGCTGACGCTTTCTCACCTTTTCTGACACCATTGAGGCCGGGTGTGCTGGGTTAGCTCTCGCACTTGCATGGCTTACAACCAGGTAGATTGGCAACCATCAAGAACTGCATCTCTTGCTAGCCAGTGCCATGAGCAAGCGTTCAGCAGGCAAGGTTTTTGCACATCAGCCAGGGCTAAAACTCAGTTGGCTGCACTCTTCTCTTTCACTCTTCCTCATCTGTCCCGCTCTTCCAGTTGTCAGTGGAAGCTGCGCTGTACCATTTTGAACAGGTAATGGTACCACTCACATCCTTGCATGCACAAGCACACTGGCAGAGTCTGATGCGATAAGGGTGATATTTTAGTTACAAGAGGAAGGGGGAGTGGGAGAGGGAGAGAAAGGAAAAGAAAGGCAGGCAGGGGGAGAAAAAGAGGATGAGTGAAAGGCAGAAAATACGAGAGAGAGAGAAATGTCATGGCATGTATAAAAAGACCAGGGGTTTCTGGAGAGACCAAATGGACTGGTACTGCAGGTGATGAAATATCACTCTGGCAGAGAATGTATTTGTGGACATGATTATTTTTACACTGACTTTCTGGTTAGAGGAAAAGCCAATGTATCTATCTATCACTACCCATCACTAGAGCTAGTTTTAAGAGTGCTTATTTGTTTCTTCCAAGCTCTCGCTCTCCCGTGAAGATTTGTTTTTTGTTTGCTGGTCTGGTTTTTTACTTTTGGGAAAAGATACACACTCCCCCTTGCCCCAGTTAGCTCATCCACCTTGTGTTTTTTTAATAGCCAGGTCTCCCAGGTTGGTCTGCAGTACCCAAGTTACAATATGGTGTCCATTTTGGAGACTCTTCGTGGTCATCACATAGCTTCACCACAGAATCAGGTACATAGGAATGAACAGAAAAAAAAGTAACTGTCTTCATGTGCCCTAAGATATGACGACAGGTTTCTGGAATGAAAATAACTGGTTGTTGCTAAACTACAAGCTTTCTGGTTGTCCAGCGTAGTTTAAAATGCAAGTTCTGACTATAAAGAAAGCAAGTAGTTTCACATACAGAAATGTGTATTTTTTGTTCAAGCTACTTTTCTAGCATCAAAGGATTTCAGAGGGAACCTTTTACTAACTGTGACTAGCCCAACTTTGTTGCCTTTTATCATTAATGTTTACTACAGAAGCAGACTAGAAGCCCAGAAATTTTTTTCTTAGGTTAGGGAGATTTAGACAAATGCACTGATTGCATATGCCAATACAATGATGTATTCTGTGGCTGTCAAAAATGGATCAGTTAGATTCAATATTCCTTTCCACTGATGGGTTCATAGGACACAAACGTACAAGTGCCACTTAAGGATACATTATTTAAAACTGGAATTAGCAGCGTGCAGTCAGAGCCACAAAAATAGGATACTGATCAGAAACCATGCTTTTGTAACGCACATGATCTGGGAGAAGCAAATGTGGAAATATATCTTCATAAAAAATTCACACAGTCACAAATTGTGCCATCTATTTCTGTGCGCTACATTTTTGTTACTCCTGGAGAGAGAAGGTCTTTTTATTTAAAGTAATTGTTGTAGGTTTTTCGGAAGACATAAAGTATTCATCTTCTCCCCTCTCCTGCTGCCTTTTAGATGTAGTCAAAGAACTGAAATTAATTAAGTTCTGACCTCATGTCAGCATTGTATATCATAATTAACAGAAAACAACATCCTTAAGGTCTAAGATCTGCACAATTAAAGAAAGAAATCTGTGAAAAAGGCAAGATTAAAAAGAGAGCGTTGGGAGAGGGAGTCTGTAAAAGTTGAATTCCCCTGCATGGGGAGATGCAGTCACTGAAAAGTTCATCTAACGTACCCAGATACATTTACATAAATCCCTTTGTTCTTCTCTGCAATTACCTTTCCATTTGTCTCCATGGAGTTTCCTGTCTCTAAACCTTGTATGCCTTTCTCGTTTATTTTGCACTTACGTGTTACAACCCAGACCCTCTCAGAAACAAAGATCCATTTGGATAACAGAAGTAATCAGGATGCATCCTGGATCCAGCCCTGGTGTATGCAAAACAGCTTTTCTTTATCTTAGAGCAGCTGTTATTGGCTGTCACGAAAAAAAACCACATGCCAGTCAGGACACAGCTTTCTCTGCCTTATCTTCCTAAACCCCCGGATATGTCAAGATCTACTAGCATGAGAGCAGATTTCACTGTATTTTTGCTGATTTGAGAGATCCATTAGACTGGTAAGGCTGGAAAGATGGATTCTGCATTTTGCTACTCGTTGATTTACACCATGGCTATTTATTTTTACACTCTAATCTCCAAGAAATGAAGTCTTTGCTTCTTTTACTTTGTAGGTCTGGTAATTTCCAAATATGTGTCCTTTGTCTTTAATGCCACCCAACTTATATCTTCATCTTTAATAATTTGATACCATTTTTGGCTTGCATATCTCAAAAAGTAATTGGGTATTCTAGTTTCATAAGTCAACATAACATTTTTCTTCTTTGAAAATGTGGTATTCCTCCTTTTTACATTTCCATTCTGCCCTTGAAAATAAGTTGAAGAAAAATGATGCATGAAAACCAAAAAGATTGACTATTTTGTTCTTCAATTTTATCACAGAAGGGGAAGAAAAAAAAATTAAAGTAAGCCTTGATTTTCCTTTAGGAACGGTTAATTCAAAAACCTGATTTAGAGTGTTTTGATGTCTTCATTGTTTTTTTATTATTTCTCTGGGCTCATCTTTAATAGTCCTTGGTACAGTCTCTCTTTCAACTGATTTCAGTCAAAACCCCAATTATTCTCCCTGAACAGTGCTTAAGGCATCATCTTTATATTTTATTGTTTCTTTCTGTTGTCTTCACTGTGATTTTGACGACTCTTTGGGCAACAGCACCTTTCTCCCATGGCTCTTTTATACCAATAAATTATTTCCTTGTGGCTGAGTCCTCCTCCTCCATACTATCTTCCAATTTGAATTCCATATTCCTACTGGCATATTCTTAAATGCATACTTGGTCACTTATGAATGTGTTACCCCAAGGCAGTTAATTTCAAAAGAGATTTAATGGGAGATGACACGAACTTATCATTTAAAGAAGTCACAACCCAGCTGCATATTTCAGTCACCTGCATTTTAAAAACTCTGTCAGCTTGTCTTTCCATTGAAATGATGAATGATCTCATCTGCTCGCGTACTACCCCTGTGTTGAAACTGGATAGCTTTTTGCGTAGTCCTGAAGCAAAGGACTCTTGCATGCTCTTGTTTAGGATCACCCCTCCAGTTCAATTTTTCCTCCACTGATGGGATTTTCCTTAGCTTCCTGCCTATCACGATCTTTCACGCTCTCTCAGAGATGCTTTGGGTGTTACTACCATGTCTCCTAGAACAAGGTCTAATGACAAAACCTGGATTCTCATTTATTTTCTCAAAAATCGTCTTTAGTCTCCAGCACAGGTTGCTGGTTTATTACTCTAATCCTTTCCAATGGAAGTCTTATTTTATCCTTCTCCATTAGAAGCATTCAAATAACCTTAGAGTGCAATTCTAAATATGTTATTCAGAGGACCTCATCCAGGCCCTCTTTCTTTGAGAAATTTAAGATAAGGCTCTTTCCATTCAGTACCATATACAGCTTCCCTTGTTTATATATGTACTCTTATCTTTCCATCCTAATTTGTATACTCTCTACCTATCATGAAGCCTTTCTTACATTTCTGTCCTCTGTCTTCTGGATTTTTTTCACATGTAGTTGTACCCAACTCAGATGCTTGTTTCTGTTTTATAAGGCCTACTCTAACACTAATCCATTGCTGTAAAAATATATCCACTTGTTATGGAATTGATTTTGCCTCCCTCAGTAATAATAAAATAATGCAATACGCAATTCCCATTGAAATTTGTAGAACTTATCTCTAACATGAGTCGTTGGATCTGGCTTTTCATGTACCATCCTTTATGGTACATGGCTATGCTGGAAAGAAAGTCAATCTGCTAGAAGATTATATCTGGATCATCCAAGGCGGTTTTGTTTCTGAATTATATTCTCTGCTTTCAGGAAAAGTTGCCTAGAACTGAGACTTGTTTATTCCTTGTGTCTAAACTGTCCCAAAAGGCATTGTTCACTCTTAATACATACTGGTTACTAACAGTAGGAAGTGGCATTACTAGGAAAGAGAACATGGACCAAAGGAAAAAAAAAAAGTTCCATAAAATGTTACAATGAGGACATACAGAAACTGTCAGCTATTTCAACTGAAATGCATACTGTCATTCTGGAAAGGTAATCATAAGAACGAAGGCAGAGGAACAATTTACTGAACTACTAGCTCACTTCAGCTTGCCCCAATCCTGTTTTCAAATAGCAGCACAAAACTGGCAAGCTTTGTACAGAATTACAGGGAAAGAAGCCTAGAGGTACAATGGTGTGGCAAATGTCAACAGTCATCTCGGCTGTTTGGGGTTTCACTTTATTTTCAGCATGCTGCCAATTCTAGCTGACATTGCTGCTTTCTGGAAGGAAAAAGAAAAGCTGCTGGTTTTGTTATCACTGTTGTTCAAGCCACCAAAACAGGACTAGCTACAGCTTTTGTTGTTGTTCTGTTTAACAGAAGGCTTGAAAACAGTATGTTTACAAAGTATGTAGAAGCCACTGAAATAGCATTTCTCTGGTAACTTTCATTAATGTTGCCTTAGTATTTAATCTACTGATATTCTTTATTTTCTTTTTTTTATTATTCCTTTTTCTTTCAGCGGGTTATTGAACAAGCAAATGATTTCCAAAACAGTAAGAAAGGGCTTCTGGCTCATCCTTCCCTCTTTCCAGACATCCTTAACAAGACAGCAAAAGTGACAATAAATTTCCATTCTTGAGTTACTCTGAGTTACTCTCCCACAAAGGATATGTGAAATATGTATTCAAGATCATGCAAACACAGAGGGTTTGGGATGCTCATCATAGGATATGGAACACACTTTAGATCCAGTGTGTCAGGTCAGAAGGAACCATTCTATCATCTGTGCTGGCATAGTATCTCTAACCAGAAATTAACTTTCACCTAATTGTCCTTCTATTTAGCTCAGGGTTAGGGATGATAAAAATATTAGGAAGAGGTTCTTTACTGAGAGAGTGGTCGGGAACTGCCACAGGCTCCCCAGGGAAGTGGTCACAGCACCCAGCTTGGCTGAGATCAAGAAGTGTCTGGATGATGCACTCAGTCACACGCTCTGACTCTGCTGGTCCTGTGTGGAGCCAGGAGTTGGACTTGATGATCCTTATAGGTCCCTTCCAATGCAGAGTGTTCTACCATTCTGTGAATACAAGGAAAATATCCAGCCCTGATTTGAAAACATCCAGTGTTTTTGTTTGTAGTTTGCTTTAGTGGATTCACCACAGTTGAAAAAAAAGAAAAAAGTGGGTGTGTTTTTCTTAATTTGTCTGCTTACTCTTTCTGAATATTGTGTCTATGTCTTCCCTTGCTTGAATAATAAAGATGCTGGTTTAGCACCTTACATTTTCTCCCCATGAAGATATTTATATGCTGGCACAAGTCAGCTGTCAATCTTTTCTTCTGATAAAGTAAACAGACTGAGCTTCCTAAGTCTGCTACTGTAAAATATTTTCTCTAGTCTTGAAGTAATTTGTCTGGCATTTAACTACCCCCTTGCCAGTGTTTATAATACATTTAAATGTGTCTGTTAAAAACGTGTGTGGCTCTCTAGTATCAGCATCACGAATGTAACAAAAGTAAATCATTTTCCTATATTCAGTCCCTGTGCTCTAGTATGTAGTGCATAAGAGATGTATGAGCATTTCTTACCCCAGTGTGGCGTTCACTGTGGCTTATCCAATATAACTCACAAAATTTTCTTAGAGTCACTGCGTTCTAGGACACAGCTCCTAAGATACAGTGCTGATAGGGTCTATATCTCTTCTCCCCAGATGTTTCTTCATTGATTTCACTGCAGTAATTGTATTTTGTTTGAATGGACCCAGGACACCAAGTAAGTCAGTTTGTTCTGCCTGATTCATCTGTCATCCTCATTACTTCTTCTTTGGCATACCCTCAAGTTTTATCAGGTCATTGGTTCATTACTCACTTACTTGGGTTTAGTTTGGGAGAAACTCCACAAATAGTCAGTGTAGATACTCTAGGGCTGACTTATTGCCTCTGTATGCGAGTAAATTCTTGGCTCCTGGGATATAATTGCCTGTTCTAATAAACCATCAAAACATCTGAATAAGATAGACTGTTTCAGTTGGAAGGGGCCTGGAAGGATCATCTAGTCCAACTGCCCAAACAGTTCAGGGATGACCAAAAGGTAAAATGTGGTATTAAGGGCTTTGTCTAGATGCCTTTAAACACTGACAGGCTTGGGGCACCAACCACCTCTCTAGGAAGCCTCGTTCCAGTGCTTGATCACCCTCTTGGTAAAGAAATGCTTCCTTGCGTCCAGTCTAAACCTCCCCTGGCGCTGCTTTGAACCATTCCCCTATATCCTATCGCTAGATACCTGGGAGAAGAGATCAGCACCTTCCTCCACACTTACCCTCCTCAGGAAACTGCAGAGAGCAATGAGGTCACACCTCAGACTCCTTAATAACTCTGCAAGAGTTATTACTCTGCCTGAGCTTCCCCAGCTCTGAGTGTGTGACCGAGGGGAAAAAAGCACCTGATCAGGCATCTTCTTCCTGAAGGACCTTTACTTTCCCTGGAGAAAAAAAGGAGAAAGAAGCAGCCTAATTTTGTGATAGAAAATGAATGAGAATAAAACTGCAAAATTCAGGGAAGGAAATGGCTCCTCTGTTAAACTGGCTGCCAGTTCCTTATCCAGCTCTACGTGGTTGCGCTCAAAAATCAGGACATATACATATAGCAAGAGAGCGCTACATCATATCCTGGGATCTGCAACTTCTTATTTAGCTTCTATTCAGTCTGAAAGTCACAAGTTGTACCACATCCTACTTATCATGCAGGTGTACTTCAGATTGTTCCACATCCTACTTGTTACATGGGTGCAGTCATCCACAATTGAAAGTCCATGAAAAGATGGGAAACAAACTCTTGGAGGAGCAGTTAGTGCAAATGGTACTATTAACTGAATTGAAAACTTTGAGTAAGCTTTATACCTAGATTAGCTCATCCAGTCATCAGAAGTTGTAAGCTTCATAAAGCAATAGAGAAATGACTGCTTCTTTTTTTCTAGTTACTATGGCTGCATCTATATGATAAACTGAGACATTTCTATAAGCATTCCCAGTACTGTTTTATTTACTGATAGGACTGTAGCTGATACAAGGATATTCTCTAGGTGGCAGAAAGACTGAGAAAACTGGAGTGCCAAAAGAAATGCATTGTGGAAATATAGCAGAGTAATGTAGTTGTCCTACGCAAGCTGTGGTTTCGTCAGGTAGGTCTCAGCTTTCAGGCATCTGTTTTTGATTCTGCTTTGAACTCTTACCTTCTGGACAGTTGCTGTTCTCCAAAGATGATGTTGGTGCAAAGAAAGGGGAAATTTCATTGCTGCTCAGAGAATAATTATCCTCGGAGCACTGCTAATAACCAAAAGCATGCTACCAGTGCGGAAGGAGAAAACTAAAGTGGTTCTTCAATATTGTCAGCCGAATGATCCCAGTGAAACTCTAGAGGGCTCAGTAAATAAGATACTCTCCCTTGGAAGCAGTCTACCCAGTATTCCTATTCATATGCTGGAAAAAATACTCTTATTTTTTCTATTCTCATCTGAAAATATAGCTTTGGACTTTATTTGGTACATTACTTGCCATAGAATCACAAAATGGTTTGGATTGGAAGGGACCTCGGGTCTATAGTTCCGTGGATATTTCCCTTTTTAAAAAGGGGGTTATGTTTCCCATTTTCCAGTCAGCGGGGACTTCACCAGACTGCCACAATATACCAAGTATGATGGAGAGTGGCTTAGCCACTTCATCCTCCAGTTTCCTCATGACCCACAGATGCATCTCATCAGGTCCTATGGAGTAATCAGTCTATCGTGCTATACTCCAGTCAGTCTTTTCCACCTAATAGCGTCAAAACTGTCCAAAAAACTCAATACTGGGGAGTTTTCTACACATTCATCATTAGGTCAAAGTGTTGAAGCTTTCCATCTCTGTGCTCAAATCACTTTATAACTCCACACTCCATATTTTTTCCCCAACTTTTTTTTTTTTTGCCATCCATGAGAAAACCCACTCAGAAAAATAATCTGGGCTAGAAATAGAACGTCTCTGAAACAAAAACTGCAATGTGTGTACTCCCCACAAAGCTTTTCATTTTATTTAGGAAACATTAAATCCAGGAAAAAAATGCTGTAAACCCTATCCATTTGTTTGCTGTCCTCCCAAGGAGATTTTCTGCTAAGTACTGATACAAGCAAGCTCTGCCTTTTCCCCTGCCTTGGAGGGGAGAAAGGCGAAGAGGAAGGATGACCAGTTAGGATAGAAGAACTACTCCTTTTTTACCCTTTCTCTCCAAGCTTTCTTTCCCGATGGCTTCTGCAAGTGCTGCAGCCTTGCCAGCCACAAACGTGTGGTGCCGTGCACTAGTCCCATCTGCTTTCCTGCTTTGCATCTCAGCTGCTGCCTGTCTCCTGGAGGGCAAGTTCCTGCAAGCACAGTCCCCCTTTCTCCCCTGTGTTGTACACACTCGAGAGGGCGTTCCCCGGGCTTGGTAAATAAACTGAGGTCCTGCTTGCTGTGGTCACCAGCCCCATGAGAACAGGGTATGTCCGTGGATGTGATATCCGGCTGCTTTTTGCCTTGGTTTTCAGTTGTGCAGAATCATCCAGTTGCGCTGGTACATGTAATGGGGATGGTTTTTCTTCTGCTCATATGCAAAGCCTTAGCATTATGCCAGTGCCTTATACGTACGGTGTTACATCGTGTGTGTGCACATACATATTCTAATTTAAATAAGTGATATAAAAGTGCCTTATGGTACTCGAAGTCTCAATGAGACTTTTGTGCAACCAAAGGGCATGAATAGATAGAAACCTGCTGGATAATCTACTGAGTTTGGATAAAGTTAGATTCAAAAAGAAGATGAATACTGACATTCAGTGGTTTAAACAGCCCAAGGCACATCACTTTGAAAGGAATCATTGTACAAAGTACATTTCCATTATTATTATTTTCTACCTTTTAGTCAGAGGGTCACCTTCCAAAAATCTAGTTTGTTGCCTTCAATGGCTGAAATCTTGATCTGACTGGAGTCATCGAAATAAAATGTTGCACGCAGGTCTCCCCTAAGCACATATTTAACAATGTCCTGAAGAAAAATCTCCACCAGCTTGAATTTCTATGTAAAGAATATCAGGATTGATTGCATAATAATTTCTTTCCTCATTCCAATAGACGGGTTAATGTCACCAGGAGGAAGGGCCCACAACCTGTGCTTTAGCTAGAACCTCACCAGAGCTCAGAGAATATTTTTAGTGATACGGAGGTGCTTTTCTCTTACCTCCGATTCTGAAACTGCTGACTGAAACAGTTGGTTTGTTCTTTATCACATATCCAAGGGTCTTCATGGGTGCTCTGGATTTCATTGGTGTAGGAGCTGCACACCACAGAAGGAGGATGTGCTGCTCAGCTGATTGTAGCTGAGGATTGAGGTTCAGTGTTCACCTCAGCTAGAAAATTTGTCTCATCATAATGTGGCTTTATTTTCCAAATGGGGAAGAAGTGCTTGCAGTTACCTCCCACAATAAATACACTATTATATGAGAAACACTGGGGGGAAAAAAGTATATATAAAAAAAATCCATGTACATGTCCAGAATACGCAGAGGTTTCCAAGATTTCAGCGTGATGCTCAGGGTGAAGACTCTGGCCATCCCTGAGTGCTTGCTCCTTAGAAAGTAATGTGATATGGTTATAGTTTAAGTGCTGCCCCAGGGATGCCGGATAATCTTCTTGTTCACAGGGGAGTCCAACATGAACCTGTTTTACCCTAAACAAACAATTTAGGAGTGGCCCAGCATGTGACACATACTGATTCTGAATACATGAAGCATACATTTCTGAGGTGAATGTACAAGAGGCCTCCTTTAAATATCCATCTTAACCACAAACCTAGAAGAACTCTTTTAAGAAATTAAACCCTCTTAAGGAAAATAACATCCTGTTACAAATTATTTTTTAAGAAATTAAAATGAATCAATTTCAAAAGGCAATTACATGCAAATACAGTAGAAGGAGAATAATTTGCACTAATGACTGGGATACCCATTGCAAATTACCGAGTTTCACAAATTACTGAGTGAATAAGCAAAACAAATCCAGGCCAAGAATAATGCATCACAAAACGTCCAGCATTTTGTTTTTCCAAATGCAATTTAGTTTTAATTATGATATAGTAAAGCAATGAAGGGGCCACCCAGGGGAAAAATGCTTCTAAATGCATGAGAGACCTATGGCCCAAATGCTGTAATCTCAGTGTAGAATCCCAGCCAATAAACATCTCTTTGAGATATTTAATTGTTTTTTTGGTATTTCCTATAATAGCGTAGGGAGTAATAGAAATGCAAAATTACTGATATTAATCATAAGGTATAAATGGGATGAGTCTAAAAGAGCAAGGACTATGAATGCTACAGAAGCAGAGGTCAGCTTTTAAAATGAAGTATCACTGTCTGTGTGCTTGTAAGTTCTCCCTCGTCATGATATCTGAGTATTTCACAATCCTTGATGGATTCTTTCCTCTCAGCATTTTGAAGCAGGGAAATTTTCCATTTTGCAGCTGGGAGGTAGCAATGTGGAATAGATGAAGGAGGTCACATACAGAGTCTGATGATGAACTGAGAATTGATCAGAGTGTCCTGAGTCCAGTGAGTTACCTGTTAAAACAGGTTTTCATCTGGTAACGCATCTTAAATAAGGCAAAAGAAGATTTATTTTGTTTGTCCTCAAATTAAAGTGTACCTCAGTTCTGCAACCTGTTATGAGGGAGGGTTCACTGCAGTTGAACCTGGATGCCAGAAATTGCCACAGAAGATCCGTACACCCTGAGTGGTGGCAATCCCCTCAGCAAATCTGCAGGTCTGCGTGTAGCACAGAGCAGCCATCAGTAATCAGATGAGGCTGGCCTTCAACTTTTTGATGTTGTACTGAGGAAATCCCACCTTGGTGGGAGCAGCATGAGACTGAATGATGGAATCATAAAACACAGCGGTGTAAAGTATAAGTTGAAATGGTATCAACCGCTAGATTAAAGTTCAGCCCCAATATATTCTTCCAGGTGTTCACACAAGCTCTACTGTTATAAATCTTTCAGCTGCTGTAAATGAACCAAAGCTGTTCACTCCTGAACTCCTGCTCTTCCTTCATCCTCTTTTTCAAAGTTACTGATACTGTCTTTTCTCTGCAGTTTGCCCAGGAATCTGTCCGTGTCAGAAGAATCCCAGAAACCACACGTTCCCCTCGTGGGCAGAACTCTGCAAGGTACAACAAAGCTGTTGTAATGCCTTCCTCTGACAGTGTCTCTTTAGTCAGTAGGAAGGGATTTCCTGTACTTGATATTTAAAAAAAGAGAGAAGCTTAGAAAGGAAATTAAACTACCAGGATTTTTTTCATTTGGTTGTTTGTTTTGCTTTGCTTATTTTAAGACTCAGGGAAGTTTTAAAGACAAGGGGAAAAAAAAAAGGCCCAGTAGTAGAATGACAGGACAACCTGATGGCTGCCAACAGAGGCCAATGAACTCTTTGATAATGGAAACTCCTGTAATGAAACTGTTTGGATGGAAGTGCGATGGGGATGCCTCATGCAGGAAAATAATTTCCTGTATGTTGAAGCTTGGAAACAATTATTTGAGTGACTGTATGGTAATTTTGTGAAGCTGCTTTCACTGGGATTCTGTTAGAGCTCCAAGGCTACAAACCAAGACAGAGAGATCAGGTCCTCTTGTCCCAGTCTGGATTGCAATGCAGAACTGGTGCTGCACTTACCCCTGTCTGCTTGGAAGATGACTGGCTGGACGGACCAGAATCCTCAGTGTTCCTGACTTTGGGTATCCACTACACAAATTTACATTTATGATAAGTAGATACCTACAAGGTGGTTCACTCGTAGAACACAGTCCATCTCTAATAATACTTTGGATCTGGGTGGCACTTTCAAAACTTTGTGGAGTTTTCCAAAAAATGTTCCTGAGAGGTTGAAGGCTTATGGGTGATTGTGAGGTCCAGAATATAAATTTCTTTCCTGATACCAAATCGACAGACTGTTCTAAGGCATATACTTTACTCTGTAGACCTCTATTAAAGCCAAGTATTTAATGACTTTAGAAGCAAGCATCAATAACATAGGTTGGAAGGAGTTTTCTTCCTGCGTGCAGAGGTAGGAGTAGCTCTCCTTCCTTCTGCTGGGGTACAAATCTCTCACTAGAGTGGAGTGAGCTGAGAGAACCAAGCCTGGGAATGTTTGAAGTACTCTGTGATGCTTCCCATTCAGCAGTAAGCAATAAATACAGACAGACGGGAAGCTTAGAACGCATTTTCTTAAAATGTACAGGTCTGTCTTGTTTTCTTTTTTAACACAAAATATTTCTGATTCCTCAAAACCCAATCCTCTCCTCAGCTTTACCTTGGACATATGAGGAAACTGAGGGGGGGGGAAGATTAAAATTCTGACCCTCACTTTCTCCTTGTGAGTTGTTGACATACCAGTATGCATCCTGTATCCTATCAAACTGTATCTAAAGAAATACACGTTTCATATCCTAAGGTGTTCCAATCACATTATGAGACATGGAAGAACCATTTCAGGTTGTTGCTCAAGCAAGCACAAAAATGTATTCAGTTTTAACTGTGTACAGGTACTTTGCTCCCCTAATAACTGTTGTGTCTATTTGGCAACTCAAATTTTAGTATCTTTCATGTGGCTGTTGCGATAATTTTAATGGGATTGATGATGATTGACCACACATATGCAAACCTTTTAAAGACCACGCATGATATTGACAGTTTCTCATTTTTTGATTAAAAACTCTGTCCAGAGTAACAAGGTAATTTCCCTTTGGGAAAATACAACTTGAATTTACCCCAGGGACTATCACGTGATCACCTTGGCATAACTTTTCCTGGGCTGTCTATCCAGAGCAGTCCCTTTAAATGTGGGAGGTTCAAGCAGTGACTGTTTTGCAAGTGTGATTTTAACTCTATTCCGTGGGAGCTCGTAAACAACTTGATAATGATTGTGCTTCCCTTTGCACCTTTCTTTTATATTTCTGCAGAAGGGAAGAGTTGTGTTATGGTATCTCACAGATAGACAGCTGCTTATATTATATTTTGGAGTGTTGTCTTTTGTATATGCACATTTCATTTAAGCTCTTTATCCTAGTAATTGTATTTCTAAAACAGTATGTGCTCGGTCTTCCTCCCAAATCCTGGTGGTGGCTTTTATGGATTTTTTTTCCTTCTATTTTGGGGTGGGTTTTTTCTTCTTTTGTGGGTTTTTCTGTTTTGGTTTGGTTTGTTTGTTTTGGTTTTTTTAAAGAAGTAGAGCAGGGGAGTACTTGTTAACTTCATCTGTCTTATGGTTTTGCCAGTGTTTTTTTAATACTACTACACAGGTGTGAATACAAGGTAGTAAAGAGCATTATATTAATAACTATGATAGTGATAGGGCTCTGTATGTGTGAAATAACAAGTGGGGCTGAAAAAATAAGGTACTGGCATGACTGCATTGACTGGAGCCTGGCAGACACCAACATAGTGTTTTGGTGCTGCATCGTCAGGATTCCTGTTTTCTCATCTTTTACCCTCCTGTCTCTCCCCAGGCTACTGGGGCCACTTACGTGTGTACTGGGACTCAATATGTAGTAAACTACAATTATTTACAGAAGTTGATAGCATAGTCACCTCTGTCACTGTGTGGTCTTTGTCATCTCCTTTTTAACTCAAGTGAGAAGAGTTAGGGGTTGGGTTTCTTCTTCCATTGCCTATGCTTCCGTACTTCTCGTTCCTTTTGTTACAAACTCTGCAGCTCGGTTGACTCTGTGACAGTTCAGTAACTGACATTTTGGGAACATAGTTTGCATGAAAGGAACTACAAAACAAAAACTACACTTCATCTTCAGAGGTTGAGTTCTGAAAAACTCTCCTGAAGCAAGATTCCGAGAGCAATGATGATAATAATTGCTATGCCGTTAATTATCATATAAAATCTCTTACATCTGAAGAATGTTGTTTAGGCTGCAAAATCAAGCACCAGAGATGTCTGACCTAGAAGTTACCCATTCAGCTTTAGCTCTGGTCCTTTTGAGTATATGTCCTGTGTGCAAGCTGGTTTCTACAGGATTTATAGTTTCTGTCTGTAATTAAGTTGTCACATCTCTTATGGGGCCATACATAATGTTTTGCTGGCACCTCAAAAACTTAATTTTCCTGTATTTTCAGGAGGCCTTTGCAGACTTAATCTAATTTGAAACTACCGTATGTCTGCATATAGCATGTTATATAGAGAATATATATGCAAGACTTTGAAATAATAAAGTTTTATGATCAGATTCTGGAACTAGAGTCCCCTGTTTCCACGTACATTTTCCTCTTCTCCATCACACTAAGTTCATTTGTGTTATCTATGCTTCTCAGTATGCTGCCTCTAATGCCCTCTTGCACTGAGTGGCATGAGCAGGTCCAGTGAAGAGTAAAAATCTGTAATTTAGGTGGTGGTGAGTAGGTTTCTGGTAACTTTTAAGGCTTTATTTCTTAGTGATCAGATTATTGGTGATGTTATGGTCACACTTTCTTCATTTCAATAATGAGGTTTTTGTATTCAGAAGTGGTAGTTGGCTGTTTCAGTGTTTTTTTGTCTTGCTAATGTTAGTAACAGAGACTTTTTAACTTGTTTTGCAGATATTTTTTGCTTGCCTGTACAGACAACTAATCCAACAGTGCACTTGAGTTAATGTTCTAGCTTATGTTTCTGTTCTGCGAACACTATAATGGGGCTACTCATGAAGTTATTTCAATGGATTTACTCATGCAAAAAGCTAATAATTTGCAGGTGGATTTGTAGGGTTGGGTCTCCTTTATATTCTGGTAGGTAACTGCTGAAGGCTTTCAATCATTAAGCCATTAGAATACCTTCAACCAGCTGCTAACTCTGTGTATGGTCAGGAAAACCAACCTAGCTGCAAAAGTAGAAGTACTGTCTTTGGAACCAGGGAAATAGAGGAGAGAGTGGGCACCCTTCCTTCATCTTAAGACCAAGGTATGATGATTTGGACTCTGCAGAAGAAATATGATAAATGCAATAATGTCCCTCCTTTCTTCTGTTAAGAAAATTGCTTGATAATGCGGTGGTAATGCTACTGATCTGATCAGATCAAAAGGTGAAAGTTTAATCTTGGACCAATATGGTATTTTTCTTCAATTAGAAAACAAACTTTTTTTTTAAAAAAAAAATTTCTAGGAGATAACTATAATGATTTTCCACAATAGTTTCTGGGGTTTTTTTTTTTGGTCATAGTTATGTACCCAAAAAATTATGCAAAAAACCAAACTATAAATCTCAGTCCATGTGTTTTGATTCATCTGTTGCAGCCTGCTTTCTTGTATGATCTCATTAGAGAAGAAGAGAAACCCAAAGTATAGATTTTTAGTATTTCCAGAGGGGTGAAAACTCACATATCAAAACGGATACATTGCTTTTAACACTGCCCCCTTTTTTTTCCCCCCTTCCCTTCCTTTCCCCATCATCAGTTGCAAGCAGCTGACAGTCAGTTGCTGAAGGTAACGCTTCTGCTTCAGGTATTTCCTTCTGCCAAGGTTTTCATGATTCTTCCAGCCTGACCTGGACACCATCTTTTCTTCCCACTCCGGTGTCCCCTCCAGCTCTGGTCTGGCTTCTTTGCATTGCATCATTTTGCAATATCACACTGTGGGGAGGGAACACCTCCCCAGAGCACACATGCGGTACCTTTCTCAGTCCTCCTTTCCCTTACTTTGCTTTCTTGCCCTTCTCACATTTTACTGTTTTGTTTCTTCCCTTCTTATCCTCCTTGGTGAGCATTCATTAACTTCAGGTAATTTCAAACCTGCGGGGGCTGCCTTGCCCAGCACGCATTGCTCATGGCGGAGGAACTTGTCTTTGTGAGTGAGTGTGAGAGAGATGGCCTGCAAATGGCTAAAAGCTTTCTGATGCTACACACGTGGGCTGAAAAGGAGTAAATGGCTGCTATGCTGGTGTGCCCACATGGGAGTTTATGATTCCCTCTTAGCTTCCCTAGCCACTTGACAACACTCTGCTGCAAGCAATCATGCTGCAGAAGTTCACTGTGATTTTTGAGAGCACGGGTTTTCAGCACTGCCCAGGGTCCCTTGCTGAGCGTTGATGTTCCATTCTGAGGTCCAAGCAGTTTTGAACCCTACAACTGGTAAGAGATTCCCTTCATGGTTAAAATACAGGACAGGATAAGGGAACTTGAAAAAACATTGATCTAAAACATTCCTTGCATAAGCACACCCAGTTTTTTCAGGGTATACTGATGCTGGCTCCAAATGCTGTGATTTGGATCTATTCCTAAATAAGAACAACCAATATAATAACACATTATCCAGAGCTATAGCTCTGCAAATTAAATGTTTGCTGAAAACAGGACTGGAAGGGGAGCTGTAGTTCACATAATGCTTTATAATATGCTTAAACAGTATCTGTATAGCTAGGGAATTTGAGTTATATTTGTTTTTCATTGCCATCTTTTCAAACATTGTCACTAGACCTGCAGCCAGCTCTCAGGTTGTTTCAAGAGACTCTGATGTTCCTCCTTTTATGGTTCATAACTGTCTTCATTGACATAAGTGTGGCATGTAGGGAAAAATCGAGTAACTTAACCAGATTGAAATGGGGCAAGGAGCAGTAGTGGAATATTAACCCTGACATGCCCTGGTGCAAAGACATCACTAACAGCTTTCCTTTTTCAAGCAGCAAGAGAAACCGAAAGAAGCTGACTGTAGTAGAAAATGATGCAGAAATAATGCTAATAGTTGCAAGAGAGAGAAAGCTGGCAGGAAAGTACCTTTTCCAATCTGATCACGTTCATCTGGATAGCCCAACACCTTCGGGGGTGCTTCTTGCTCAGGGAGCTGAACCTACTCAGGATGGATACATGGCTCTGTACAGTCTGGGCATGCACTCTCCCGTGCCATCTGGGTGCGAACCAGCTTACTTTGGCAGATGCATGCTGCAAGAGCAGCGGGATGTTTCTTATCACAGTTACCTTGGGCATCTGGCAGAACCGGGCAATCTTCTTGTACAGAGCAGAGAGCCATAGCTCTGATTCTTCTTTTTCCATCCTTTCTTCCTAAATCTAATGGATGTTGTCAGAAGAAAAGCAACTTATTTTGATTGCACTGTTCTGCACGTTTCATTTCAGTTCGTGTGTTTGACTCATCTATTGCAGCTAAACAAAATGCTGCCGATATGCTGGCACAGACAAAAAGGATGATCTGAGCACGATAGTGTAAGCACAAGTCTGGCAGGGTTGATCCAATTTCTTGCTTTGCCACAGACTCTCTGTTCTGGCTTGAAGAATTCACATGACTTCTCTGGGCTTCAGTGCCTCATCTGTAAAATCATGATAAAATTAGGTGATGAATGGATTTTTTCAGTTCACTAGCCAAACCGTAAAATCAAAGGAAGAGGTGAGAATTTGGTTCAGATCAGAAACATCCTAGCAAAACAGACTGAGCAGACATAAAGGTCATTTGGAGTGTTTCATTCAGTCTAAAATGAACTGTTGTGATTCACTTTATATATTTGAAGAAAACTCACCTTTTTCTTTGACAAAATATTGTATTGAAATGCAAATTTAGTTTTCGTGACAAGATCTGAATGAAAGACTGTCAATGCCGAACAGTTCTCTGTTTTCCTCTTTTATACTCTAGCCTTCTCCCTACCTTACAAGTATTATTCATCAGGGTTTAAGAAGTAGTTACTCTACTATTTGGGCAAATAATAACAACAGTAAAAACTGTGTAGCTTTATGCAAGGTCTTATTACTCTGACATAAGTATTTCATTGCCTAACACAGTCTGTCTGTGTATAGGGAGGATGCAGGGGGAGGTGACCAGGGTATTTCGCACAAAGATATTCGTATCTGGATAGAAAAGCAGACAAGTCATCTTCCTTCCAAGAGTAATTCTTGTTTTGGAAAGAAGTGTGCCTTCATGGTGGAAAGGCCAGTGCTGCTAATCCCCTGTCTGGGTTTGGTGCCAACTCTGCCTCTGAATTTGATCTAATCTCACTCCTGTTAACATTATAAAGCAAGTTTTATTGTGAACAGAATCAACCACTTCTGTGTGACCTTGATGAGTCACTTAACCTTTCTGTGCTCCATTTTTCCCTTCATTGATTAAATAAGGAATCATCCTTCTTTCTTCACAGGGGGGTCTTTCTGTAGAATTCCCTCAGTGTTTGTAGTGTGCTTTGAGATAATAATTTCTCTCTGTGGACCTTCAGTAACGTAACATGTGGATCAAAATCAGCTTGGTCAAACACCTGGTAAATCTAGGAGATGGGTCTCAGAGCAATGACCATGCTGCAATATTTCCCTTCTGTGTCTTTTCTCCTCTTCTTTTATGCTTTAATAATGAGAATGGGCTTTTATATGGACTATTAACACTGAACAGGGTGCTGGGGGAATGAAATGTCATTAAAATATAAAAGACAAATAAGTTGTCTTTGCCTTTTTTTTTGAAGTTTAGATAGCATTTAGATAGATAAAATTGGTGCCTAACATCATCTGATAGAATCAGCAGAGCAGCGTATCACATAGCAATATAGGGATAAACTAATAACAGCCTGATAGTTAAAAGATTATCTTTATTATGCCTAAAGAGCAGAGTTCCACTGCTCCCCTGCAGCTATTTCTGTACTAGTGCTTCCGTCAAAAGCAATGCTGGAAGGATTTCCGGGAAAAATAAAGCTGGAGAAATAGTTGTTCATATGAGCATCTGACACAGTTATATAACTTCTAAAATCACTGCAGCAAGTTCTGAACAATGTGTAAAATGAAAAAAATGCCCACGAAATGCGGAGAGCAGTGAAGAACTAAAAGGCCACTTGGAAACTGCTGTGCTGTATTACTTCGCACAGACACATAATCTTCATCCTGGTTGGAGACAGAAGTGCCTGGGATGCTGTAGATTGCCCACCTTCCTCCATAACTAATCTCTTTGTTTACTGAGGGCTAAATGAGAGCTATGCATGTTCCTGGAGGATGACCTCCCCAGTGGTTTAATTTCTCTTTTTTCTTGATAGAGCATTGGTGACAAGGCATGAGAAACAGAAGGAGAGAGAGAGTATGTGCACACTGTATTCTTACGTTTACTCTCCAGTTACACAGAAAAAAGTCTACTTGATAAAATGTTGATAATTCGTATGCACAGAGCTCAAAAGAAAATATTTCTGCTACCTGTTCTGATTGCACTGGTTCAGACCACAGGCGTGTGGATGACACTATGCTTGGTACTGCTGATTCTGATCATCAACTACAAGTCTCTGAACTATCAATAACAAAACTGACACAAAATGTCAGTCAATTTGTCAATTTCTGTTTGTCAATTTCTGTTTGTTTCTTTTCCAAAGGACAATACTGCTTATTTTTATTTGTTTCCAATTCCTTAATCTTCAGAAGTTTTGCTTTCAAGGCTTTCTCTGTGGTATGCCAGGCTGGAAGTAGAAGTCTGAGGTTCTTATACAATTTCCTAAGTCCCAGAGCTGGGCTGAGTAGAAAGCCCATTTGATTCATGACTTGTGAAGATAAAAGTCCCAAAATTAGCCCATGCAACTTATTCCAATGTGGAGTCTCGGTGAAATCGGTGCTGCTTTTCACAGAGACTAATAGTTTGGCCTGTATCCAGCTGCAGAACTGAAGTCTCTAGTGGCTGAAAGAAAAGCAAGAGGAAGAGATATCTTTTTTTTTCCTTTCTTTTTACTAGAAAAACGGCCTGTCCTATGCAGAATCCTTCCCAATTTGGCAAGCCTCCTGAAGGGAATTCAGTCCAGAAGTGCTAGATGGCTGGAGTACTCATAGAAATGCCTTGAAATACGTCCTCACTTCTTGATAATTACACTGATCACTTTCTAATGTTCTAATATAGCTTATTCGTGGTTAGTGAATGTTTATTTTCAGGAAGCAGGCTGCTGAAGTTAAGCCAGCCTGTGAGGCTGCGCCTTTACCGGGCCACGCTCAGGGGAGGAGGGCGTGAGTGGAGAGCCTGAGCTGGCACGGCATGAGCCAGCTACCGCTCAGCCATGGGTGCCTCAACCCCAGGTTTGCGTTGTGTGGGAGTGACAGGTGGGACCCCCAGCGACCGGGCCAGGCAGGAGTTAACCCGGCGGGCGGGCGGGATGGTGGCGGCTCCGAGCAGCGCGAGCAGTGCAGCCGCTAGAGGGGACTCAAGGCCCGCAGTGCCTGGGCCCGGGTCACGCCTTGGCTTTCCTCAGGAGCTACGCAAGGGCGGAGGAGCAGGTGAGGCAGAGCTGGTGGGCTGGCTCCGCGAGTGAGCCGCTGGCCCTTACCGCTGCGGGCAAGTGGGGGTAAGGGTGTCTCTGGCCCGCAGCAGCGAGGCGTGGAGTCGGCGCTCGCAGAAGGCAGTGCGTTTTTCTCAGGACAAAGTCAGGAGTAAGAGTGGGACCTGAGTCCGCCTGCGCGCCCCGAGGTACCTCTGGGGTACATCAGAGTATGCCGGTGGAGACACTGCCACTGCCAGGTGTTTGTTAGCTGGCGGATCACACTGGTGTTCGGCTTGTCCCACGTTCACCGGATGAACCTAAAGCCTGATCTGTGTTTTAGGAAGTATACGGGCAGCACAGGCCTAATAGTGATCGGTTCTGCAGCAGAGGGAGATAAAATTTAAAGCTGTACTCATTCTTTTTGGCTGGAGCTTGCATGCTGAGTTGTGTCACCTTTTTGCAGTACAGGAGCTGTTGTGCTACTGATGAGAAAAAAAGAAAATTCAGCCTGCGTAAAGGAAGGATCAGCCTGTGGAATGCTCTCCGAGTTAGTGTGGTCTTTAAACCTTAAACTTGTGTCATACAACTGACTTCAGGAGCAGAAACTGTTTCCAGCTTCATTTTGGTTAAACCATTAAACATTGTCTTGAGACTAAGGATGGAGGGTGAACAGTTGTTCATGGCTGCGGCGTGCTACAACTGGTTCTGTTTACAGCTTCTGCTTCCACAAAGACACAAAGGTGTATTTGATGGTATCCTACCTGCCTACCACCCCGCTGCAAGCAGTGGTATCCTGCACTCTCTAGAGCACAGTCTCTTTCTCAGAGCAAATTATTTCTGTGGTATCAGTAATGAATCAGGAACAGTAATGAGGTTTTCTTTTATCAGGAGTTCTTACGTACCCGGAAAATGTTCTGAGCTGCTGCAAGAGCACAGCAGCGGGGGATGCTATGCTCTCTAGAGGGCAGCTTATGGATAGGCCTCTAGTTTTGCTGAACATATGAGCAGCAAATTTAGGCTTGCAGTTCAGGAGTTGCCTCATTATAGACGTGTATTCTCACTGAGAGTTGAATGTACACCTAAGTGCTTTCCCAGTTTCCATATTTCAAAGTCTAGCCCAGGTCCTTGTAAAATCTGAGATAAATCTTCCAATTGCAGAAATGGATTTGAAGTAATTATCTTGTAACTGTGTAAGAAAGGATGGCATCCACATATGGATGTTTTGGGCGTCTGGATTCTAAATAGATCCAAACCAGAATTTATTTTTAAAGTTATCCTTGGACTGTAGAACCAATGCAAGAATCGTGCTTACGTTATATATGGATCAATAATATTTAAATAATGTAACAGTAAATGGCTAGAAAAACTTGGTAAGTTTGAATCTGCTTTGCTTTATTTTTTTTTACAATAGCACATCGCATTTTATGATGTGAAACACTCAAGGTTGTTAAGATAATGTTCACTCGCACAGCAGATGAGTCAGCTCTTCAAACCCAATAATTAGTATCCTCATTGATTCATACTATCACTCAACCCATGATGGGTCATTTGTAGCTTCCAGTCTTCTGGACACAGCCATATGGCATCCCAGTGGGATCCAGGGTACTGACCCTGGGCTATTACAAAGGATACATGGTTGGCACGCTAGACTACTGATTAAATATTAACTACAGCAGACACATTATTTCCACTCTGCCTTGAAATGAGTCTTTAATTAGAAAGAAAATAACAGCAGTAAATGAAGTTTCATGGTTGTTGTCTGAAGTAAATATTTTGACCCACTGCCTGTGGTACAAGCTCAGAAAAGTCCCCTGAGACTTTGAGGCTGCCACTCAGACCAAACACAGGTGTCTTGAGTGGTATCCAGCTGCCAATCATCTGACATAGGTAGGGACGTTTAAATAGGAGAGGTGATTTGCCTAGATAAAAAGAACATACCTCTGTTAAATGTAGCCACGTCTTTTCTAGGACCAGCTACTCTTGAAGCTGCAGTTGTATCAGCAACTGAAAATATTTCCTTTTTTTTCCCCCCTCTTTTTTTCTTCTTTTTCCTCATGCTGGAAATTCATGTCAAAAAAATTTACCAGCAGCTTTAATTCAATTCTTTCACAGTCTCGTTTATTATTCTTACATCCCCTAATAGCAGAGCCATTGGGTTTAATTACTTGGGGGGTGGGGGGCACAGGAGATACCTAGTTAAGGATGCACGGTTTACAGTTCATGAATAATGTATAGGTTTAGGTAATAACTTTAATGTTTTATCTCTTTATAAGATGCTGAGATAATCCAGAATTTATTTTTTTGGACCGCAGAAATGAAGATAGAATTTATTTATTTTATTTTACTTCCTTGTTCCTAACCCCTTGATTTTGTCTTTGCTGGTTTCCAACCCCTGAGAAGCCTTTCCTAAAAATGAAGCGGATTCTTCATGTTTAAAATAACCTCTAATTTACTCATAATTAAACAGAAATAGGTTTGATGGTGCTTAATACTTATTACAAGTCCAAGGGCGTATTTTCTAAACAGTCATTTGAATTTTTTATTGTAGAGAAACACAGACTCACTGTTCCTGTCAAATAACGTGCATCTCCTAAAGTTTATAGCAAGCCAGTACCATGTTTTTATTAAAAAGAAATATGATTAAACGACTTACTAATAAAACCAGTGGTTTCACATGCATAAATCCTGCCACTCCCTTTTGTGTTATAAGCCCTAAAAGTGACTATTTTGTCTTTCAACACAGTTTTCTCATAGACAGGGCTGAGTAAAATGTCTTGGTGTGTTATTACAGATTTGTCTTACTTTGGGGTTATATTCATTTATAACTTAATTACGACCATGGTCTTGGAAACAGTTGCAGCTGTGGATCAAAGCAAAAGCACATCAGAAGCACTGCTAGTACATAGTACCAGACTTTGAAAAGTGTCTATTATAGGAAAACTTTCTTACAGAGGATCCCAAGCAGCTAGTGGTTGTTTTATGCCCTAGAAAGTTTGATTTATTGCATACTAAATGCTTGCCCTCATGCTGGTATTTTATAGTGTCTGTTTCTTAGAACCACTGCTACTTTTTGTCTGCAGCATGTATATACATACTATGGACCTTATTTCCATAAGTGACCCTTGCATCACATGCATTCATATGACACCTTGGTGAATTTTCTTTGGTTAAATTTCACAGCAGCCCATTTATTAATTGAGGTATTCTATATGATTTTTAGCAATGGTGGTTTTGTTGAAAACCCTAATGAATAAAACAAACACGTATCACCCCCATCCCCAGTATTCTACCCTGGGTTATATTTCTACAAGTTGAAAGCATGTATTAATGCTGTTCTTTGCTTTTTAATTAAAGCTGGCATCTGTAACTGAGGTTCGAGCTTGGTTTAGTACTCTTTAAAGTAGTGATGTCTTAATCCACAAATGAAAGTGAATGTTTTCTCTGTAAACAATTAGGAAGACTGTCTACTTAAGCAGGTGAGAAGATAACAAACATAAATTGTGCATGTTGGTATTGAAGAAACTCTCTACTATTAATAGAGGACAAAGTGTTTCTTCTTGGAAACAGGGGAGCTGTTAATGAAGATGTGAAATTACTGAGATCACAGAAGTTTCTGTAGGGAGATTGTGCCTTCTGAAGTCCCACTTTGGTCGCTGGTATGTGCTGAAACTCTCACTAAACCTTTTAAAAGTGGCAGTGATGTGCATTTCCAGCAGTTGTAAGGCCTTTCCAGCTCCTGGTGTACCTGCCTGATCATTTCAGTGCTTCTTGTGCAGAGGTCTTGGTCTTCCTCAGTTACATCCAAAGGGGAGCTCTCTGCAGTCTTCCTGTGCCTCTTCAGCCCTGTAAAGAACCAATAGCAAAAGGGAGAGTGTCTTCCTTTGGTGTTTATCCATAGGGTAGGAAAGGTGACTGGTCAACATCCTCCCTTCATCAGCAAAACTAGTCTAAAGACTAAAATCCTTCAGGACATTTCCCATGACTTTCCAAGGTGTTGGGTTAGGCCTGTTGCAAATGCTCGCTTTTCCCCTTCTGTGTGTTCTATTTCCTCCTACATTTTGCATTAAAGCTTCCAAAGTGTCTAAGAAATCCATTTTGAGACTTCTTGGATTCGTTCGATTTGTTACATGGAAGAGAAAAATAGCTGCATTGCTAAGCTCTCTGTGTTAGCAATAGGTCAGATTCTACCAGCAGTTTCTCTCCCCTTGACACAGAATAGACCTCCTGAAATGTGCATGGATTCTTCTGGTTTCAGAAGGAACAATTTGAAGCAAAATTTAGCCCATTATACTTAATTACGTGAAAATCATCTTGCAAAGGTCTCATTAGTCTTCCTCTTCGTGCTGTTATTTTTCTACATTAATCATTACAGCTAATATGTGTGTGATATTGGGTCTGGCTGTTTACATACAGAGAGTTTGTATTATAATATTCTGTTTGTATCCCTAGCTATGTTCTTGTGTTTTCTTTTGACAGTAGCAGGACTTGATTTAAAAAAGGGATATGTGATTTCAAAGCTATAATGGGCCTGCACTAGAGAGAACTCCATTAAATCAACAGGTGCCTGGTTTTTGGTTGGGTTTTTTTGTTTGGTTGGGTTGGGGTGGGGTTTTTTTACTGTGCCAGCAACTCTGCAATATGTGACTGTTTTCCTTCAGGTTCCTCAGCATCATCAGGCCTTTAAATATAACACATATCGGAGATAGGGGACTTGTGTAGAAACGTGCTGATTTTACTCCAGGGTTGCTGTGGTGCTGCTGCTGGAATGGAAAATACTAGTGTTTATGATAATGGAAAGAAAATGAGTAAATTTTTCAGGGCTTGGAGGTGCAGTGTCTATTTATGTTACCTGTTAGCAGATAATGCAGCCTTTGAAGAACGCTGCCCTGGGCTGTGTTCTTGTCACTCTTTCCTCCTTCATATCTGATTGAATAATTGAAAGGAAATTCTCATGGGGTCAACTGAGTTAATGTGGGAAGTGGGCAACTATTTGGTAGCAATCTTGCTTGTTAATTGGAATGATATCTTAATAACCCAACATGTCATTTTGGATACTGTGGGACATAGGGTTCTAAAGTAGAAGCCAAAAGTGCTGTTATCACTTGTCATCATAGATCCGAGAGTATTTATGGATGTTTTATGGCTTTGTACTGTAAGATGATTAACTCCATCTTACGTGTGCATGATGGCAACAGTTGTTCATTAACACTTCTCCTGTCTTTAAACCTTCTGACTGAATGCAAACCAGGGCAGTATATTGTGGTAGGTGGATAGATGGTACATTTAGCATTTGGGCTTCCAAAATGCTTTCAGCTAAAAGGTGTTGTAGAAAATATGCAATAGTATAATGCCTTTCTGCTTGTGTTTGGTTGTTGTCCGTGGTGAGGGTGGTTTTCTTTAAAGGGTTGAGGGGGTGGCATGTGTGCATGCTACCTTTCTCTCAGTGATACCTATTCTGTTGCTTAAAATAATGGGACAAAGTCATCCCTTTTCTTGTATGCTATATAATTTCAGGTCCTACTGCGTTATAAGGACATATGTCTCTTGTCAAAAGGCACTCACAGAACCTTATTTAATTTTTACCTCTGACCTTACTAAGCCTGGAAAATACAGCCTGTGAACCCAGACTATTGATGTGTTAGACCTGCACTGAAACACTAATCAGGTGGTAGGATGGCTGATTTCTCTTCTTTTTCTCCAAGGAGTGAAACAGTTGCTCAGAAATGACCCAAATAATTTTTATTAATGGGCCCAACATTACTTTCATTTCAAAAGAGACAAATCATTTAATGAAATGTGTGTTCAGTTGTGTTCATTAGTGCTAATCACTAGTTCATTAAACCTTAATCATATCAATTTCGGGCCACTAATATTCAGGTAGTTTAATAAAGGACCCAGCAGTAAAAGAGCACACGTTGCATATTCAGGAGCATATTCATCCCTGGAAAACCCCACACTGTCCATTCAGTTGGGTATCAGGGATGCAATAATAGCAGATGAAAGCATAAAAGTATACACAGCAAATCACGACTGGTAACAGTTTTAAATAGGGCAGCACGCTGTGCTTGGATGTTATGAAGACTTTGTCCCATGGAGCCCTCCTGTTGACTCAGGTGGGAGCGCTGTTCAAGTAGATAGACTTTTGACAATCAAGTTAGCCTCTTCGGTGGAAACAGCAGGATAAAGTATATTGTGAATGCCTAGTATTTCCATATTTGTAAAGCACTATATATTGGAGAGCACTATCTATAGTCTCCAGTTCATAAAGCAATTAACATACGGAAAATTTTAGGGTCTGTGCAGTTCTACTGAAGTCACTGCTACTAGTGTCTTACTCAAGGCACGTGGATCTAGCTTAGTACTTTCCTGACATCTCATACCATCTTCCTCGAAAGGTTGTTAGCAGTGGAACAATTCTTCCTGGATGTATGTGTAAAGCCCAAACTGTGCTACAGACAATGCTGAACAAACACGCTTCACTTGCTGCTATTTCTGTATTAAAAAGTCAGTCTGAATTTCATGGTTTGCACTGAAGTCTGAGGAGTAAGACTGACTCGTATCAATATACTAATCCTGTGTCAGAGCACTGATGTGCCAGAAATATCATGAGCTGTTTAATTCTAGTTAAAATTTTATACTAATGCATGTTGGTACAAGCATGTCAGTCCTAATTGCTTCTGTGAATCAAACAAGAGTTATCAGCTTGTTAGAAAGATGAAATTTTGGGGAGAAGCCTGGAATTACTTGCTGCTTATTCTTAGGATTTTTTTCTTCATTGAAATCCAGTCATAGTTTTTTGAGATGCAGGTGTCAATATTTTAGGTGACCATAACTGAAGAAGATGTAGCAATTCTCCTCCTTCCGAGAAGTGCAGTGTACTGTTTTATCATCTAGTTCAGTAAGATGTCATTGCACAGTGAGGTTATCCTTCTGATCCTTTCCAGGTAAGAAAAATATTTTTTATCTTTAACTGGACCCCTGCATTAGTCTCTATTTTTTGCACTATCATCTTTCTTTCTGACTTAGAAGTTCTCATGAACAATGTTGACCCATTTCAGGGAGAGACCTTGCTGTTTGTATAAAAATTTTGTCCTGCAATAAACCAGAAAGAAAACAATTTACCTCATCCTTCCTCTGTAGACTGAATACTGTATACAGTTTAGTTCCTTTATTTTGGGCTCTGTAACCAGCCCTTTCTACTTCATTGAAATCCAGTCACAGTTTGGATTGTAGTCTTTTTTTGTATTAAATAAGGAAGTGAAAATGTTAGGGGGAGATCTATTCAATACCAGCTGTATTTAGTAAATGAGTTTCCAGTCATATTAATGCAGTGGAGTCACAAGCGTTTCTGCTACGATAGCTATATTCATCATGTCTTTACTAAGCACTCTTGTATAGGTAAGTAAATGGTCTATTTGTTTTCCCAACCCACTCTCATCAGAAACGAGTTAAATGCATACAGAATGATCCTAGATCATTGCTATCTAATGTCTTGATAGTTTTTACAACTGTGTATTCATCTTGCCTGTCTGAGGGTCTCCATTTAGTCTGCCTTTTTGTTGACCGGAGTCTCATGTAATACACTTTACCATCTCTCTAAAACTGCATTTAAAATAAAGCTGACGTTACAATAGGCTGATGATGCTTTAATATACTGGATAGAGACTTGTCTGCAGCTCCAGGCAGCGGTGTTGCTTCAGACATTGTTGCCAAATTTGCACTGTATCATTTGGATTTCCAGCCCAACAGGTACAGGTTAACATTTTAGTACAGTGTGATGTTTTCTTCCACTGCTACGTTGTCATGTGACATGGGGAGCAAACAAGTCTCCTGGAGTCAGACAGGTCTGTGCAAATAGGCTGCACCCCCTGGGCACAAATAGCATACTCTGTTCTTGGATGCTTTCCTTGCTGCCCCTTTAGACACCTTTGACATGCAGTATGGCAAAGTCTGAAAGAAGAGGTTAGATAAGGACTGGAGGGAGGAAACAGCTCAAAGCATGTGCAGCCCAGATTTGGCAAAAGGTCCAATGCAATAACTTTCAAGGATTTGCTTAAACTGTTTGCAATAGGAAAGTGCTTGTTTGTGTGAAATCAGAAGAAAATCAAATCAGAGGGTTTTGGGTAGTCTTAAGAACTGCCAACAGCACAAACTCTCTGACATGTATGCTGTGGGATATACAAATTGTTGGCAAAATGAAAAATAACTCAGCCTATAAAAGGCTGATGGTAGACTGGCCTGAGATTCTGTTACACCTGAGCTGGTTATACTTATGAAGGTGGCATGTCAGTCAGTGAAGAATTCAAAATGTAACTGCTTTGATCTGAATATGAGGACTCAGGTTCTTTTGGACCCTGTCTAGAGTCACTGGCACAGCTTGAGCAGTTGAAATTGAAGCTGTATTGTTATATGTCCCTCCCTCCCTCCCTTCCTCCCTTTTTTTTCTCTTGTATTTGCTTTCTTTCTTTTATTTTGTACTGTCCTAGGGGATTTCCAAGGGAAAACAAAATACAGCTTAGCTAAAGATCAAGGATCTCAATTAGTAGCTATAACGGACTTATTCTCTGTGGCACAGGATACCTGGGTTACAATGACTATTGGATGAGTACCAGAATATAAATAATACCATATTGTGAAGCAAGAATGGAAAGAGTGTAATTAGTAATGCATATTGCTAATAAAAGTTACGTACTGGTATTGCACAGGGTATAAAACAATTTAAACATGTGATTTGTTGGCAAAATAGTAAGAATCTAAGCTGAAAATACTAATAAACTATTGTGTTTAAGAATAACAGTAAGTGGATATTTGGAAAAGATTAATCCCATGTTTTATACAGGGTAATAAAATATTATGAACTGGATGTATTTTGAAAACTGCTACTAAGGGGAACTAGATGATGCAGGGGGATTGCTAACGTGGTGTGGAACCACTAAACTGCACTCACTGTAGTTCCAGAAATTTTAATAAGCAGCGAGCCTTCTCTTTCTCCTTAATAGCTGTTTGATGTCCTACATGAAAACTGTGTGGGTGGGTTTTCATTCTAATACTCAATATGCAGATGTTCACGTCGTGCAATAAAACAGTGTGTTAATTTGTGGTTGTGTTCTTCACAGAAACTAGTATGGGAATGGGGGCTGGGCACTGAGCTGGAGGCTAGAGACTGAACCTCTAGCAGATAGGCTGTGTTTACCCATTGAATATGATTTGAGTACTTTTAAATAAACAGGTTTTGTTTTGTGTTTTGGTGGGGTATGATTGTGTGTATATGGTTTACTTTTGGTTTGATAATTGCCTTTAAGTTGGCAGCAGCTATTCAGCCAGCAGAAATGACTTCTTTGAAGTTGGCAACCTGAATTCCTTGTGATCTAAAGGGTCCTTTCCAACCAGGACAGTTCTGTCTTTCTCAGGTTTCTACTTTCCCTACATCCGAGATCCCTTCTGGACATCCAACACATCCTCCGTTGTTACTTGATTTTTTAAAAATAATAATTTTATGTTAACCTGTTGCCTTTGGTGGACCTTCAGATGAATTTTGTTCTCTGAAGCCCTTTCAACTTGGTTGTGGGCTTTGGTTTTCAAACTAAGCGTGTTCTGTCTGTACTCTGATCCACTGTATGAAAGAGGTGGGAAAAACACACTGAGATGAAGAAAGAGGCTTTGTCTTTTTTTAATTAACTGATAAAAAACAAAGGAAGTGTATTTGAAGTATAAATAAAACTTGGCTTATTTGAAGTATAAGATATTGAAGGAGAAAGTTAATAAAAAGATATGTCAGGAAAACTTGAGTGAAATATAGAAACTCCAGGAAGGAAAAGTAGTAAATGATACATGAGAAACCAGGTTAAAAATGCAGAATACATTAAAAATGTGTATAAGAAATCTTCAGTCAAGCCAAGGGTCATTTGTGCTGTGGGGAAACATGAATGGGGTTATTAATGAATAAGGTTAATGTTGCTAAAAGCTGAAATGGGTTGTTTTCAGTGGTATTTGTTCAGAAGAGTATCTGAAGATCTCATACTACAGACTATGATAGGTGTTTCTTCTGTGAGGAAGTAAAGTAAAGGTTATAATACATTAGACATGGGAAAATTAAAACATCTGCAAGGAATTGCACTTGCAAGGATTCAAAATAAGTAAGGCAGGAAATTGGAAATCTGATGGCAGAACATAGAGGAAAGTAATGTAGAGATAGATGAATAGTGTTTCCTGCAGCCTGCATTGCTGGAGCTGTGGTGTGGTAGTAGTACGTTGTCATAGCAATGCCTGATTTTAAGAAAATGGAGATTAAGTTTGCAAACACTTCATCAGTTGTTGGGTGTTGCAGCCTTTGTATGAATGTTGTTTGGAGAAAGCATTTGCAATTCAGCAGAGTTTAAAAAGGGGCCTAAGGGATTTGGAAGCAGAAATTGCAGTGAAAAATTATAATGAAACTAGTACTCATGTATCAACTAATATCCATGAAAATTTACCCTAAAATGTTGAGGTTTTTGGTTGTTTGTTTGCTTGTTTGTTTTCCCAGTAAACCTGTCTACATAGGCACTGGAAGTTTTACAGCTGAAACAAGTGGCATCCAAGAAGTGCAATTGTTTCTGTGTTGGGTGGGTTTCAATTAAGTTTCATTGTCTAAATTAATTTCACTTTGTCTTCCACCCACTTGCTGTGAAAATTCTAATGGAAAGGTGCTGGTATAAGACTATTTGTTGAATAGGGAAATTTTATTTGACAATCTGAGTTAATTCACAGCAAGGACATTGGGAATAACACCAGGGAAAAGGGGCTTTGGCACTCACTTTGAAAAGGACCATAACTGTAGTGATCACTGTAGGTATTACAGCTTGGGTCGCAGACACTCAACCCAAATTGTCTGCAAATTAATGCATGCACGTACTTTTTTTCAAAGAGGACCAAAGGCAGATGGCAATGGGGATTTCTCTTGGTGAAGAACTCTTGAGTCCCTAACATGTTTTAAATATACAGAGAACGCACACTTAGAAACTGGAGTAGCTGGTCAGCACTCTACCTGAAGAGCATGTTCTCCTTTTTCTTCTTCTGCAGTAATCCATCTTAAGCTGTTGTTAGTTTATGTCTTACATTTGATTTTCATTCTAAGGATTTTTTCAAGTGAGGGATTTTAAATGATACTTGGACAAAAAAATTGAAAGATTTTTTTCTTTCCCATTTCTGTCCAACTGGCACTACAGACAGATGGAAAGATGTGACTAATAGAGTATATCAGAATATCCCTATAACGTGAATCAAAACGGCCCAGTGAAACGAAGGCTCTGGCTTTCCTCCCTTCTTTCTGATCCCAGCCTAAGGCAGACCTAAAGATCAAAGCTTGACATGTCAACAGATATAAAGATGATGTACTGTCTTTCTGTAGTATTCTCCAAGTCTGAATTATGCTGCATGGAGCACAAAACTAATCAAATAGTAGAGCTTAAATAAGTATTTGTAAATATCTGAATCATTGAGGCTGAACTTTGGAGAGAAAACCAGCTAGCTGGTTCTTTGGCTTGTCATTCTTTTGCCTTATGTAAGTGACGTCAAAATGCATTGGGACACCTTTACTTGTTCAGATAGAGATGAGTCAAACTGAATGTTTCATCATACTGTTTTCCCTCTAGTAGCTGAAGAAGTCCTTCGATAGAGCTTCACTCTAAAGCAGATTTCTTCAAAACTCCAGCTATCTAAGTCTTTAGCTAGGGCAGCTTTCTTTAATATTTTCTTTAAAACTGAACCTAGTAAACATCAGCTGTGAGTTAAGGAATTAAGAGCAATCCCCATTTTGTATGACATAGGCATATCAGCAATTGCTTCCATTTTGGAATGGGAAGGAAGGAGCTAGTGAATAGCACTTGTCATAATGCCTCCAAAAATGAGGCTTTTTGATTTTGTTTCATTGGAAGTAGAAGTAGGACTAGATATAACTGTGTTCTGGATATAAATGCTATATGAGAGTTGTAGCTCAAGAGCCTCCTACCCATGTTTCCTTCAAGCAGGATATAGCTGGAGCCTATACGACTTGTGACCTGACTAAAAGTAGAACGGAGATCTAGTTGCTGTAAGATGTAGTCTAGACGTGGTGTTGGAAGGAGAGTGGGGGGCCTCAACTTTCTGTCTGAGGACATTATTGAGGACAAATTTTATTTTTTTGTCCTCAGAGGAAAGCAATCTTTGACTCATATTGTCTTCGCAAAAAATCCCCCATTTTTATGGTTAATGGCTTTGCTTGCAGGTGTGAAATGATTTAATCTGAGAAGTACAATTATTTATATGATCTTATCACCTAAGACTCCTGCTTTCCCAGATATTTTGCAGAAACTCCCCCAGATAGTCCCACTAAGTATTAAATATCTTCATTTGCCAAGGGCCTGCTTTTCAGTTTCCTTTGAATCCAGATATTCAAGGGAAAGACTTGCCTACAGTGCTAGAACGGAAGTACAGGGTAAAGGCTTCAGTGTTGTACAAAAAATTCTGCAGTCAGATTCTGCCATTGTGACGCTTCAAGACAGAAAAATCACAGTGGGCATCTGTTGGGCTGTATGCCCATCTTACTGAAACCTTTTAAGGGTCTGGTGCACTACTCCAGTGCATAAACAAAAAGGAAAAATGGGTTCAGATCATTTACACAAAGTTTTTTTGGAAACTATCTTCACCATGCCCCAAAACACACTAGACATAGTAAAAGGCACACAATATCTCTGTCTGCAGGAGTTCATGCGAGCCCAAGGAAAGATTTGAGGGGTAAGAAGTAGAAGGGCTATAATTACTGTAATACAGTGATATGACAACAGTTTGGCCTTTCTGAATTTCTAGATTGGGTTGCATCAAACTTTCTATGTGGGGGGTTTTTTTGGGTGTGGTTTTGGGGGTTTGTTTGGGTTCTTTTTGGTTGGTGGGTTGTTGGTTTGGTTTGGTTTTTTACTGCAGTTATTCAGGTAAAGTTCACTTTGCCAGGTGGTATACCGTGGATGGCTTATGGGGGAATTTAAATTAGGAAATTGTTATAATCTCTTTAATTGGAAGATATTCTGTATATCAGGAGCAACGTGGAGTGTTTGAGCAAAAAGAGAAACTAATACGCAGTTGCTTTCTGAAGCCTGAATTTGAATGCTTTGAATAGAGGTGAGAATATTTTAAAAGTAAAAGTTTCCAAGGTAAGGCATTAACTTGTTTGGTAGATGTGAAATTACTGTAGATGTGAGGATGCCCAAATGCTGGGGATCTTGGCATTTCCTGAATGCTGACTGGTGCAGATCTAACAAAAACCTCCCATAGTGGTATGGCTGGATGGTTTTGCTGGATGGTTTTACTGGATGGGTGGAAGTGGGACAGGCAATGGCGCTGCTCTGTAACACTGTTACCACCTCATCTACCATCACAGAGGGGAGAATGTTGAGTTGGGTTAATAGCTGTGAAGCTCTATGAGCTGGGTTAAACTTGCAGGACCACAGTTCTGAAGCTTTTAATTACTTCACAGGACTGCAGATGTCTTTGGCTCACCACATTAGATATGTGTATAAATTATGTCATGAAAGCCTGCAGTTATTCATTCCAGAGCTGCTAAGATGCTTTGATGTGCTTGGATTAGATGGTGAAGGAACCCTAGCTCAGCTGGCAATATCCCACAGAGGGTAGATGCATGCATATAGTATGAATATAAATTCTCTTTGAGGCCTTACAGAGAAACAGGGTTTACATACAGATCTGACAAACTATTTTGGGTTTCTGTAGGAGGATCTGAAAAGCAGAGTGTACAACAGGAAGACTGTATGTGGAGTGTCACTTTGAAAATTGCAGGTAAAGAACCTGCCTGTGCTCTTAAGAAGAATGAGTAAAATACCATTTGGTACATGGTGGAAACGGGCAGGGAAAGGTCATGGCCCTGAGCATGGAGTCTGTGGTGGTTTGAAGGAAGGATGAATGAATGGAACGTGGGTGTCGGTGATTTTCCCGGGGTCTGAAGGGACTGGAACAGAGCCCCAGCCCATGCATTGCCCTCCTCTCTGTGCCCTGTGCTTTTCTTCTGCCTATAAAACTGTTCAAATGCAAGAGGGGTAGTATGTTTCTAACACAGATAAATCAACATTTATTTATTTATTTATAGCCACAGGCTTATTCAGATGCTGACAGTTGAGGGATTCTGTGTGAAGGAGCACTAGTCAATATGTTTATTCTCTTCGAGATAACAGGGGCAATAACAAGCACACCATGAATTTTATTAAGCCATGTTAATTTTCTGTCTGTTCTGGGAGCTGTAGGCTTTTGGTGGTATTTGTTGCTTTGTGGGGATTTTGTTGTATGGGTTGTTTGGGTTTTTGTTTGGCTTTTTGTTGTGTTGTGTTGGGTTTTTTTAAGTTCTTGTAATGATTTCTGTCTGTTTCAGAACAAGAGAGAGAATTTCATCTTTTGTAAAGACAATTAAACACAGTTTGAAAGATCATAGCCTGGATGTAATAGTTATATTCTTGGAATTTATTAACTGAGGAACTAAATGAATAATTCAAAACAAATAGCTTTCTTGACAAATGGACCCTCCAGCATTCTTAATATTTTCACTGGGCAGATCAAATTGTTATCATCATTGTTTATATCAGAGTAGATACCACTGGTTTCAGCTGAGGCTTTCTTTTAGAGTAAGTTCTTGTCTTCCCAATGTGTGCGTGTTTCTCTTTGGTGGGTGTTTTGGTCCTGGTTTTTGACCTGTCCTCTTAGTTTATAGGGTTTTTCAAAACATACCTATAGCTGTGAGTGCAGCAACATCTTGAACTTCTTAAGAGTGGTTTATTCTGCAGTGTTGGACCAGTCTTGTTCCGTAGCATCACAAGAAAGCTCTGGTCTAAAAGATCAGTTCAATCCTCTTTTTAAGGAGTCTACCAGTGCCAGAGGACAGATCTCAACTGTGGTCTTCATCCCGCTTTTTAAGTGGTCTTTTAGGAGGAATGTATCAAAGATAAGAAGGAAGACTTTCAGTTTCATGGCTTTGTAGAACGCAATGTATAAAGTAGAGCTTTGATATATGTGCAGTATTTCTGAGAAGATATATTAGAGGAGCAGTATGTATTAACTTGAGTTTGCTGGAACAGTCTTCATCAGAAGCTTTGATTTTTTTGTAGCCCAGAGATAGCAAACATGTATTTGAGATCCCTCCTTTATCACTTTAGGGAGGGATCACCTAGAACAATTAGGACATTGGAAAGCACCATCTCCACTGCAGCAGTCTCCATATGTGAGGTGTCAAAGTTAAGTGGTGAAAGGGAAAAAATAGAAGGCAAAACTGTTACTCTCAGCAATGTGCAGCAGGCTCGTGGTGAAGAAGGATTAAAATTTGGTTCACTAGCAATTCCCTTCAATGTTAGTGTCATGGATCATGCGTTTTTCTTAAAATGCTTTTGGTATTTACTGATATTCTTAGAGATTTCTTGGTTTTATCCCAAATTATGTAGTCTTTATAGCTTTCATGGAGCAATAATTCTTTCTGATTAGCTCATTAAATAAAATACTATCATTTGAATGACATAAAAGTACATATACTTTTTTTTTTAATGTACTCAAATTTTATATTTTGAGTTACTTATGTTAGGAACTAAAAGGCCAAAAGATAAACTTTGGGCAACTAAACAAGTAAAAAGCTACAGCAAGAACCTGGTATTTACCATGTGAGAGTGCTGGTGTAATCCTGGCAGAGAGGAAGCCAGGACCGTTCCGCTTCACCTGCACTTGGAGGCAAGGAGTGTCCTTTTGCACTCCGGGTCCTACGGGGG
>VZTU01023479.1:134593-147683 GCA_013400835.1 Zapornia atra
AAGTGGCAGGTGCTCCGAGTTTGCACAGAGCAAAGCACAAAATATTGTTTCTTCCTCCTACCAGTTTAAACCTCAAAAGACCCAGCATTTAGCCTGGGTTGATTATTTGTATTTAAGAGGGTTTGGTGACTTCCCTGTGACTCCCTGTGGGCTTAACTCTTCATCTGCTTGAAGTCATTTAGGGGATGTGCAATGAGAGGGCTCCCAAATGAAAAGGAAAAACATTTAAAAAATGAGTATCTGTTAGCACTGTAAAGAGACAGCAAGCAAGGATATTTGTGCCAATGTATACATCTATGGGTCAAGCACTTGTTTCAGGATTAAGTGTTTAAAAATGCCGTATGTTTTGCTATCATCACTTGCAGATCTTTACGTGCTGTTTACTTAATAGAAAGTCTTGAAAAGTTACCTAAATGCTTTGGGGATGTGTGTGTGCTTATCTAAGCCTGAATTCTTGGTAAAAGGCGTGGAAGAGCTAGCTGCAAAATGAGTGGTTACTTAAGAGTGTGATGCTGCAGGTGCCAACATCTAAGGTTGCAGAAGATTGACCAGTGGAGCAAGAGCAGGGTCAGCACTAATTTCAAGATATTTTTCATTTCCTACTATTTTGAATGTCCCAAATTCTTTAATGAGAAGCAAAACCAGCTTCCAAATGAAAACAGGGGAAGACAGAAAATACATTTTTAGATTGCAAATGATCCTAATCAGCATAGATTTCTCCAGAACGGTAAAAAGCAAGCCAGTCCTGCCTTTCAGTTTAGCATACAAACACCTAAAAATAAAGGAAGAGAATGAGAATCTTGACTAAATGACAGCCATGGTGGTAGAAAGTAAAGATTGATTGCTCGTTTGAAACTGCTCCAGATTTGACCAAGATAGAAAGCCAGGTAAATAAAGTGCATTTAATTCTAATTTGGAATACATTTCCCCTCTTCCCCCTCTTTAAGTTTAAAAGCAAGATAAGCTACAAGTATTTTGAAGATTATTAGAGGATTTTAATTTTGTTAGGAAAAAAACCTAATCGTTCTGTAATGTCTGCAGATTATTAATTGTGTTGTGTTCCTGGAGGAACTGAGTTACTTGTCTGCTTTGAAATTGGAAAGGTAATAAATCCCTTTAATGTTGTAAAACTCAAACTCTGAACAATATCTTTACCTATGATTGCTTCAAAGTTATAGAAGCCTAAACCTAGGCACCTATATGTGCTATCAGATTTAATGGTGATTTTTTTTCATATAAAACCCCCCCTAAAATGACCAACAAACCCAAGTCAAAACACCACCACCACCGAAACACCTTTTATGCAACGTCACTTCTGAGATGTGACAGAGACCAAGATTTATCTCTCTGCCGTTTGTTCCCTGCGTTAATCTTCAGGTCTTATAATAAAGGTGAGGAACAAAGGGTCGGGATGACTCAAAGAAATGGTAATGGGATACATAGAGCTTTTCACCTACAGGTTATTAGATCAAGTCCAGCCAGGATGAATGTTGCCTCTGAGCTTTTCTACCCCTTTATTACTCTGTGGCTCTAAGGGATATAAACTGAAGGATCTATTTCTGCTTTCCAGTAAACTGGTGACCAGTACTGGAAAAAGCTACTGCCCCTCTGGTCCAGGTCAGTTGCAAGGGCAGCGGCATGGGATTTCTTTCCATGTCCAGCTGCTCTGACAAGTGACTGAAACATGCTGATGAGAGCAGCCATGGAACTTCCTTTATTGCTGTCTCAACTGCACTGTTTTTCCTCTTGATTGGTGAAAGATATTAATTAGTTCAGGCTCCTCAGCTCAGTAGTGACACAATGGAGGGGAGAAAAAATAAAAATAGAAGTGGGATGTGTCTAGATCCCAACTGACAAGAAAAAAAAGTGCCAGAATAAATGAAATCTCTCTAGCACTTGATTGTGGGAAATCCCCACAAACACAGACCTGTGAGTAGAGGTAAATCAGGGAAGTGAGATCAACATGCACTGAAGTTGCTCTAATTTTCAAGAACTACAAAAATATAGTCTTGTAGAACCTCCTCTAGACAAATGAAATTAGCACAAGACCCTCTGACTCCTGTAAATTCTGACTAAAATTAAATAATGGTCATAACTTTCAGCTGCAATAATTTAATGTTCTCTACTTGATTTTCTAAATGGTTGGATGTGGACTTTCGTATATGTATATAAAGGTGGGGTTTTTTTAATCCTCCCAAAAAATAACTCTGTCTACTGAATAAAAGAGTTTGAGAAATAGTACAGAACTAGGAAAAGGATTCACCATATCAAGAAATAAAAATAATTGTTTTGCATATCCTGTTAAAAACGGTCATGTGTTTTTTCTGCACTTTTCCCTCTTTCTTTTGGCTCATCAGGGAGAAAATATTATGAAGTTCTGCATCTGTCCACTGCAGTAAGGTTTATCCCATTGCAATTCTAGGATTCCCCAAGGGACTCATTTAATGCAGGTTTTGCATGTACCTATCTCTGCCTAAACACATGGCCCGAATATTTTGAAGATACCTTTCATGAAAAACTGTAAGCTTGTTATAGATGCCTAAAAATGACTGTAAGAGATTTCAGATATAAGAGATTTGAAAAAAGCCTACTGGGACAGTTCATCATTGTTTTGCTGGTGTAGTTGGTACCTGAGAAAAGGAATCTGGTTTTGAGAAATGCATTTCCACTGAAGAGTTACCTCTGGCCAGAGAAGGTTGAGCCCTGATTTTACTGACTGTAAGGTAATTGGTAGGTCCCTTATTACTGGCAACATTACTAAAGCCATGTAAGTGTTTGGATGTGTACTTCCACTGGAAATAGCATTTGCACCTTGGTAACATCTAGTAATGTCCAGCAGCCCCCGTCATCCCTCAAGGCAGGTCCCGTTGTTGGTGAAGCAGTAAAGGAGATTTAAGGAGTGAGGGTTGACTCGTGCCTTAGCTGCTGAGCCTGCTCCTTGCAGCCACCCCTCTGGCAGCACTCAGACCCCCCACCTGGAACTGGACATACCCGCTTCCTGCAGACACAGCCGGTACCTCCTGCAATGTGCACTCACCTGGCCAACAGAGTCACCGGTGCCTGCCTGTCTGGAAGGAAGGAATGCTTGGAGCCTGGTTTGAGTTGTCCTTGAGCTGTCCATACTTGACTTGCCATCCATTTGGTGTTTAATCTGCTACTAGCGTTCTGAGGTTTGTGTCTTATTTCCTTTTTTTTTTTTTTCTTAAAGAAGGTGGTGAGTGTGATGAAATAGTCTATGCCTTTACAGTCTACCATTTTCTTGAATGCAAGGTGTAGGAGGTTGCAAAAGAGAAATGCATGATTACTATGATGTCTGCCTGATTTCTGTATCAGAAGACTGAGAAGAAATAGAGAAGGAAAATAAAAATAAAATAAAAAATATATTTGAGCTAGAACTCAGGCTGCACAGCTTTCCACAAGGTATTGTGGAAGGACGTGCAAGTTCTGCTTGTAGAGGTGACAGAGGTTCCTTAATTTCATATGTTCCTCCTATATCTGGCTCTTGTATGCTTAGGTCGTGTATCTTTATCAGAAGCGATGACTTCCAACACACATGGACTTGGTCAGCCTGTGTAGAATGCAGCATTCAAAAACTGGCTTCCTATTAGAGTCCCTTCCTGAATGACCAACAGGAAGCTCTTCTGCATCCTAGCCACTAGAGAACTGAGATGTTAGGAAGCCAGTAGCTGGGGAACCGAGAATTGTGCACAGGCAAGATTTTGATGTTCTGTCATCAGCAAATCTTACTAGAGAACTTCTTAGCAAACAGTAGTCAATTTGCCCTTAAAACTGTGTGCATTCATTTATCCGAACCACTTGGTGTTTGCTCCATGAACATCTGGAAGGAAGATGAGGGTGGATGTGGGGGAAAGCACTTTCAAAAGAAACAATCAACGCTAGAACAGAAATCAGAGCTTTTGCATTTAAAGCAGCTTTTCTCTGAAACTGGAAAGTAATGTGATTCCAGGCTGCTCAGATTCTAATGTTAACATGTCTCTTTAAGTTTTTATGACAGTTAACATAAATATTAATGACAATTTCATTAAAACTTGATTTCATACAAAAGTGGATTATTCTTTTTATTCATTCCCTTGTGCTAACTGTCGTTCCCTTTTGAACAGATGCAACATCATGCACAATTGCCATGTATGACAACTACTGTATTACGTGCATGGAAAAACCAAAACCCTTTCACAGTACAGGCATTTGCACAGAGCAAGAGTAGGGTGAACCCACATCTGATGTAATGACGGTCACTTCTGCATAACAGGGTGAGAATGTCACAGGAGGAACTGGAGGACAAGCCTAAATAACAACTGGTATAGCAGGTGAACAGAGGACCAGAATATCTGCAGTAAAACATTCTTCCATTTGTTACCCCCCCTTTTTAATATTTATTGCCCTGGGTTTCTTTTTCTTAAATGTGCATGTCATGACAAAAGTAAAATTAATTTCCAGCTATAAGTGATTAATATTAGGTTCACAGGATGTTTTTTATCTGATGTATCTTGTTTGTGTCTATGTAGCACTTGTTGATGGGCTAGCTGGTATTCTTCACTTTCTCTAATAGCTTTACTGTAAATGATTCCTTTACAGAAAACATATAAATACTGTGATTCCCAGCATTATGATGTCATAGCACCTATAAATACTTGAAGTACAGAAATGCATCCTTCTAAATGGAGAGTTTATAGTACTCTTGTGGATACCTTCCAGCCAGAGGATGAGCAGCTCATAATTCTTTTTTGACAGAATAAATAGGAAATCCATGATTCCTATCAAGCTCTGTAGAAAGACCCAGACACCCAGATCCATATGCCATACTTTGCCTTGTACATGTTTGAAGCGCTAGCAGACTTAATTGTTATGCCCTGGGGAATCTTCAAAACTACTGTTGGCAGATACAAGTGATGTTAACAAGACAAATACGTCTCAGTATATTTACCAGGTGATTACTGCTGTTTCAAAAGTAGTAAATTATTTTATTTATTCATCTATGAGGCTTCTATGGGAACAGAAGGCAAGCTGTGTTTTAATTTTTTAATACTTTTTTATTTGAAGGAGGTTTAAGGATAGGGAAGCGGGATGAAGGAGGCAGATTTGGATAGTGCTATGGAGACAGTCAAGTTGCACAGCTTACCATTAACTCTGTTTGAACAGCAACATTTAAAATCACAAAGTTTTCATTCTGTGCATGCGAGTGATTTATACTGCCACATGCCCTATGTGATAGCATATGTAGTCTCCAAATGTTTCATCTGTGTTTAGGCATTCTGTTTTTTAAATCCCTGAAATATGTTGAACAAGCAAAGGACTTACTGTATAACTTGCTTTTGTGTGTATGTGTTTGTTTATATTTACAAAATGATAAATATCCTGTCTCCTTCCTCTTATCTGCCCTTCTTTTTTACTTCCTGCCTCTTCTCCAAGACATTATTAACTAACACTTAAGTTATGTGCCCCTGTATGTTTGGTCTTCGGTAGTAGTCGGCTTAAGGAAACTAAATCATACCATTTTCAGCCTAAAATCTTCGACCTAAAGCTGTTCACAAGAATGAAACAATATATTTCCCCTTCCCCCACCAACCCACTACCCACCCTTCTTAAACCTAACCTTCATTTGGGGATGAGCAGATGTAGTCCTGACTTTTTCCTGACTTTTTACATAGAAGCTGAGTGTGGGTTAATGTGACCACTGATGTAGTAATTCTGCTTTCACTTACTTTCTTAGCTAGAAAATCCCCTAAAAAGTGCATACAACATTGAAGCCTTTTTATGGGACTGACAAATTTATGGCAGTGAGATGCTCCTTCTCCCATAACGCACAGGACGCCACACCTGAAATGGCAAAATCAAAGCTGCAGTTACTAGGAAATGCCAGAGTTAAATTTGAAAAACTAATTAGGCCTCTCTGGATAGTATCATACAAGGTAGGTAGGATTGTGTAACATGTTTAGTTTTTTTCTGCCTGTGAAGCCCCACCGTGTTTGCCAGGTGGGCAGTTCTGGCTTGATGAGCACTTACTTTGTTTTCTTGCCCATCATTCAGTAGAGGTCTCTAAATCTCACTTGTTAGATGCTATTTAAAAACGTCTGGGGAGACAGCATTATTGTTTTTAGTGCTTATTCTAGTATCCACATGCTACAGTGTGCTTGTTTTCAGAAAAATGCTGTGAACTGAGGTGATAGTACTGGAAATAATGTATGAAATTACCTCCTTTGGGTGTCTATTTTGTAATGCCTAAGGAATTTGGTTTTTTTCTTCTTTTTTAGCATACTTAGCATTAGTTAACACTATGCATAGACAACATGTTTATAACAGTTACACTTTATATATAGAAGCACAGTTCTCATTGAGCAGTTCCCAGAGTACAAGCACAATTCCCAGCTGCAGCTGCGAGGGCTTAGCACTTCTGCAAATGATGTTTTAAGCTGAACATGAAAATGGGGAACACACGATGAATAACCAACAGTAAAGCATTCTGTTTAAGTGACTTGCCTACCTTGGCATAGGAACATTAGTTCTAACAGAGTAAGAACTAACAGTGTTGGTTTTCTTTTTTCCTCTGTAAATTTTCTCTTCCCTTTCTCTCCATCTCTTCTGGCTGCAGAAGAATGGGGAGACTCCAGGAAAACTTTAATACAAAATCTGGAGGGGTGAGAGTTCAGCGAGCATGGAGCTGGCTGCCTCTTCCCATCATACCCATGATGCTTCTTTATCCATTGATCCTTGCTTCCACCCTATTTGCTGTGAGCTTGTTGCTTTTCTGATAGATTAGTTCAACTTTTTCCTCCTTAGTCTTCTTATCCCATTATTTGTTCCCCTTGTTCAGCCTGTTCCTGCTCTGGCTGCCTGTTTTTTTTCTGACACACCTGCAATATAGAAAAAACTGCATTTTTAGTTCTGCAGGAAATTTCTACACAACTGTACAGCACTTTCAGGGCTCCTTGTAGCCAAGAGAATGATTAGAATAAAGGTCTCGTGGTACTGCTGGAGACAGTGTAGCTGCAGTGATAAAAATCAATCTAGAACTTGGCTCAATGTCAGGGATAGGATGCCTGTGTTTGATACTGGGCTTCCAAATAATTCTGGTAGTTTTTGCTACCCTTACACTGCCTGGGCTTTCCTGTTTTGAGCAGGGAAAACCTTCCCTTGTATGGTAGCAGGCAAGCCTTCGGATTTCTGCATAAATGAAATAGAATTACATGGATGCTGCTGGCAAAGCCTGGAAAAACACACTGTGCTTGTTGTTCGGTATAGTAGAGTATTCTGTTGGCGTGATTGGTAGAAGGCTCAAGAAGGGATAAAAGGTTTTAGAGAGTGTTATCTCACATGGTAATGTTTTGGAAATATCTGCCCTCAGTCAGATCAAGTCCTTTGCGAAGACAAAGCATTTGTGGCTCAGAAATGTTTTGCAGGAGCCTTGGGGATAAACGTTTTCTGTCAGAGATGATTTAGCAGCATCCAGAGGGGAAGCGATTCCAGCTGATGTTCCGTAAGCATGATCTCAAACACCCCCTTCATTTTTTTTGGTGGAATTCTAACAAAGCAGTCCCAGGGGGATGCCTTGCTGCCAGCTCTCCCCACAGAAACCCAACAAAAACACCACACGTGGCTGCATTTTTACTGCAGCAGAAATTGAGAGCATCTGCTTTGGAATTGCACAGGAGTCCCTGGTAGCAGAGGCTGGTGATGGGATTAAGTGGGACTTGCAGGGGGTTATTGGGTGAAACAGTTTTTCCTCACCGTTCTTATGGCTATTTTTCGTAAAATGGAAAAAAGAAAAAAGCAAAACCAAGCAGCAGATAAAAAGCATGAAATTTCTCAGATGTTTTTCTGATAACCACCAGGTATTTTCTTTCTTTTCTAAGAGAATTGTAGTTAGCAAAGAGGTGCAGAACAGAGGATTTGGAAAATGCAGTGTCTTTCCACAAAGTCTTTCCTGTAACCACTGTATTTGTACTGGGGAGAACTCATTCTACGTAACTGCTCTCATCTGGTGATCATGTTCTTACTTACCATTTGCCATCAAAACACCAAGTTAATTGTCTGATATATCAGCCTCATAGCTCTGCAGCTGCACATTTTTAAGACCTTCATCTTACTACTTGCTTTGCATCCTTTGTGTATCTCAGAAACCAGGTACTTCCACTTGGTGCCTGTGGCAGACAGTTGAAAACAGCCGGATGAGAAACTGCAGAAGTGCATACCCTGACTACCTAAGGGACCCTATAAGAGAGCTGCAGCCAGCAGAACCACATGGATCCCAATAAAAATCTGCCTGCACACCTAATCCCAACAACAGTGCTTTTTTAAAAAATGGATTTCTGATTTTCAAAATCAGCTTGCTTGTTTCTTTTCTCTGTGTGTAATTTCTCCCGTGATGATGTCCCTACACATACTATTACTGCATGTCCACCAGCATGCTTAAGCACACATTAGCCTTGCCTTTAATATTGAAATGTTGCCCAAGTTTTACTTGTCCTCTGACTCCAGGTGAAGGGAAGGAATTACCTTCCCTTCCATGATCATAATTTAACCTGCTTTCTCACAAAACATAGTAGAGACATTGGGAATCTTGATTTCCAACTTAAACAATGCTACTTGTTCATTCATAACTTCTTGACCTGCTGATTAGGCTGATCGCAGCATCCAGCCATGTGCTTCCTTTTGTATCCCCCAATTCTTATGGGACCATCTCTTCTGCCTCCTCTGGCTGTGTAGGGACAAACAGACCCAGACTGTCACGCATCTGGCTGTGTCACAGAGCTGGTAAGAGCGCTGCATCGGACCTCAGAATGCTTGTGAGGGGTGAGGTAAAGAACCAGAGAAACGTAGCAACATGAAGGCAGGAAGCCCAAGATAATACCTACGCAGATCACAGTTTCAAGAGAGGTGGGACCAGCTTGCATCTGGCATCTGTATTTAAAACTTACCGCTTCCACTTCAGGCAGACATAACAGATTCTCTGCTTTGTAGAAAGTGCGAATTAAGGGTCTTAGGTTACTGTCAGATGGTTTGAAAATATTCTGCTCCTTTCAGGGAAAGAAGCTTGTGAAATCATTCATGGCAACTTCAGTGTTTAATGATTTATTGTCCTGTTTATTACGCATGGTTAAGCTCAGTGAACCTACAACAAGGCCTTTTAGTTTGGATGGCAGTTTTCTTTCCTTTTGTGAAGATCAATCCTAAATGTCCTACACGGGTTTTGTATTTTGTAACATTTTGCACAACCTTATCTTTTATTCAGCTTCACTGATATGAGTAATTCTCTGAATTAAACTGAGATAACACTAGGTTTGTGGGGAATAAACATCACTTTAGAATAGGAAAGGAAGAATAATTGAAAGAGATGTTCACTGACATTTTCATATCAAACAAAGTAATGCTCTGTGACTGTGCCAGCAAATATTATTTTCCAGTTCTGTCAAACAATGCCTCTAATGTAGCAGGGAAATAACTATTAATCCTAGGTCGATAACTATAGTCCTGTTTTTCTTGTCTCTATCCCCGGTGAGTCCAGTCAACAGTTTCTTTGGCGGTAGACACCCCTGTTGAAAGAGCATGTGTTCTTGAGGCCTTATCAGTTTGTAACCTGGCAGAAAGTATTTGAGCTTATCTGTCCTCTCCAGCAGCTCCATGAACCGGCCCATTGTGTTGGTTGTTTTCAGGATATCTACTTTGGCATCCAGCTGTGGTTGGACGGTTCTCCCTAATTTTGGCAGTAAGTAGTACAGAGGCCTCTCTTTCTGCTTTTCCTCTTTCATCTGACTTTCTGGTTTTCTTGCTTGGGTGCCTACAACAGGTCTCATGTAGCTGAGCTGCCCTGGCGTAGTCCCTGGCATGGAGAGCTGAGCTGGTGTAGTCCCTGGTGTGAGAGCTATGTTCTGGCATGTAGATTTCTGCCTAGCCTGTGGATCTCTGCTTTGCCATAAAGCTGCAGTTTGTCATCCTCTGTACTCTTTTTTTAAGTGTTATTTTATTTCTTAATCTAGTCTTCTGTCTTCTTGTCCTCAACAAACCTGTGGGTGCAGCAAGACTTATGCATAGGTACGGTACATCTCTACTTCCTCTTGGATCTGTATGGCCTGTGCCCCAGTGGTACAACTGTTTTCTTTCCATGAAACGCTCCCTTTCTCTTTTCCAACCACCTGTATATAGCCTGCATGAAAAGTCTGTATCAAGAAAATTTTCTCAACTCTCACCTTTGCTGGAAAACTCTGACCGTTTCTCACCTCTATGAACAGGATGCTGCTTCTATCCAGGCTTCTTTCCCCTCCTTTCTTTCTTTGCTTTTCCCTACTCTGTTCCCTGAAGCGCCATGTAATGAATGGTGTTAGAGACAGAAAAAGACCTTTTTTCGACCTGATATATTGTTTCCTATAGTATATTTTTTTACTGCTTCATTGAGTCTTGTTCTAAACATCTCATAAGATGGGATTCCTTCTGGAGACAGTTCCGTGGTCTAATTCATCTTGTTTTTCTTCCCTGCTGTTCAGCCTCAATGGCCCATTTTTTTAAATGGCTTCCCATTAGTTATAGTTATATCCTCTTAGACCATTCAAGCGCTGTTGTGCTGTCTTCTTGCTTTCTACACTTCCCATGCCCTTTCAGTACTCCTGTTGGCATTTTTATGCTTGATTCATTATGGCTGTGCCAAGTTGCATATTGTTGGGGTCAGATTTGCCTCTGAGTTGGTAATTTGATGCAGAGGTATAATAGAGCAAAAATGACGGGTGGCAGCGTGCAGGTCTCAGCTGTTCTTTTAACTTTTTGCATACCCTGTTCCTCTCTGTTCCCATGTCCACACCCACTGTGCTGTGCATTTCTTTCCTGTCATGCTCAGGTGAGTTCCCTGCCACACTAATAGCAGTTTTTTTCTCTTCCTCACAGCTTCCTGCTTTAAGGTACAAAGTGGACTTCACAGAGCTTTCAATTTCTTGTGGCCCCAAACCTGCTTATTTTAAAAGTGGACTAATCTTAACAATTTACCAGTAACCTTCAGTCTACAGAGTTATCATAATTGCTTCTAAGTATATTTAGAACAAAACTAAAATCGTACCTAAATGACAGCCTGAGATATTCCAGCTGCGTGATAAGCATGTTCATCTTAAGAACTGTTAGCATTTATTCTTTTGGTAGTGTTTTCTCACTTCAGATTTTTATCAGTTTAGAAAAAACACATTCTTAGTGTTCATGTAGCAAGCAGAATTTGGCTTCTATTCCACCTCACATATTCTCTGTGTTTAATTAATTTATTTATGTGCATATCTAATCTAAAGGCAAAGACATCAATCACAAACTCCTGGAGCCTTTGAAAAATTATAACAGTATAGAAAATTAAACTAGAAAATATTCAGTGGCACCTGCAACTGCTGTGCTAGTCTACACCATTGCATAGTAGTGTCTCAAAATCCTGGGTAAAGAGAGAATTTGTAGCAGGAGAATATGATGGAAATGGATGGATTTGGAATAGTTTCCCAACTTGACATAAGAAACATTACAGTCCTTGGTTTTACAAATCTTTCCTGGGCCTGTGCTCGCCTATATCCAGAAATACAAAGGACAAGGTGCAGATGCTCTGGCAGTAGATTGGTAGAGGAGGGAGGAAAATCAAGCTGCTAACTTCTTCTCATCTTTGCTGTCTTACCTCCAGCTGCGTAAGGGTAACATAATCCTTGCTGCATCTTTCCAGCTAATTGTCCCTCTAGCTCCAGGTTGGTAAAGTGGTTTGATAGTAAGCAGGAAGAAATCATGTCTGTGTGCGGTGAGCGCATTGAGAAGATCAAAATGCTGTGGAACACTTGGAAAAGGAAGGAATAAAGACAACATATAGCCTGTCATGAAGATTTTGAGACCAACTATCAAGCTGTAATGAATATGATAGCTTAAGATAATGTCAGGCTTCATTTTGCTTTAAAGTCTTATTTATTTACTTATTTATTTTTCTGTGAGACTCTGATATGAGAAAAGATCAGGAATACTGTGAGAAGCGTCCAGGTACAACCCAGATAATCTCTTGAGAAATGGAAGATTACATTCTGTGTGTCAGTTGCCACCATCAGAAGATGGGTGGTGAGGAGCAGGGATGGACAGCTACCTCAGTGAGAGATGGTAGTCTTAAAGAGGAGCCCTCATGATCTCCATGAACACTGGGCTTTGTGGCAGTAATCTTTTCCATAAATATGTATCACAAGATATGGCACAAGCATGTCTGGTGTCTCCAAGTGACAGGGTCTCCCTGCCTGTGCACATCCTCAGAAGAACACTTAAAGGCAAGGACAGAAAAGCTCTCTGCTCCAGAATTTTCCTCCAGAGGATGCCTGTGGCTATGGAATATTATTCTCCCCTGAGTGTAGTGATGTAGCGCATCTGATTATATCACATACCTAACTTAAAATGCAGTGTAACAAAGCATAAATACCCAGGGTGTTTCTTTTTAGTAGTGTGTGACTTCTAGTAGCTTGCCACCTTTTTATCTCTTTTCCTTCTTACGCTTAGAGGGGCTTTATGCAGGGTGGGTTGGAGGTTTTTGTGGCTGTTTGTTTTGATGTGGGTTTTCTTTCCTGTTTTGAAAGTACCAAAGTACTATGTTGGCAAGAAATAAGGAAAAGAGAGGTGATAATTTATGATACAACCAGGCTTCCATCCTTCAACTGTATGTAATAAGCCTGGGGCTGGGGTGTGCAATGCAACAGCTGCTGGTGGGCAGTCTCCTGCCTTTTTGATACTTCAGAGCTTAAGGTTCTTTCTTTTGTCCATAAAATAACAGTTAGAAAGATCCAAGTATACTTGATTGAGTGGTATATAGTTTTTCAACATACTGAATATATCATCCTTTGGGAAGAATCTCATGGCATAAAAACAAATCTCTGACATGTTTAAAAGGTTTGAAACTGGATAGCACTTAGTGAGTCAGTCAGTCATTTGCCTTTTTCTGTTAGAGATATATTAATGCCTGCTTTGATCTGCTGGGGATCTCGCTGAGATATACTCGTCATGTGCAGTGCATCCATAGGTACTGAAAGCTGTTTAGGTCCTTGTCCTCTATGTCACTGGAATTATGATGTGTTGTGGTGGTTTTGGCCCT
>VZTU01023480.1:0-16988 GCA_013400835.1 Zapornia atra
CCTATGATTCTGTGATTCTGTCTCACATCCAGAGCTGCCATCCCAGGGCTTGCTTTGATGCTGTAGATTTCCACAAGTTAAGACTCCTCTACTGCAGAACCAGGCTTTTAAACCAAGCCTACAAGCAGCAGCTTTTCTGCAAGATCCAAGTATTAACCTGATTGCTTCACTGGTATTAAGGAGTATAGTGAACAGTCTCAAAGGTTTTTGAAGCTAAAGAAAAAAGTAAATTTTGAGGAATTTCCTTCCTCTCCTCTGCATATTATTGCTTGGGAGAGAGTTTCTATAGGAGGGGAAATGGGGTGGGGGGGAGCTGGTATTGCTGTCTGAAAACTTGAATTGCAGTTCTTTCATTAAAATTTAAATTGGATATTTCCTGCAGTGCAAGCACTAGGAGAAGCAGTAGGCTATATTCCTGTGCCTTGCTGTTGGCTGTTAGTTTGAGATTCTCTTAAATATTAATTCCTTTTGAGATTATGATAATCTGGTACCTCTAACCTTAAAAAGATTCATTCCTCAATCCAAGCTGAGAGTTGAAATTGCTTCAGTTCTGCAAACTCATTAGTGTTATCGTGCTGCTTTAATGCTGCCAAGAACAGCTTTGGCATGTACTTGGAAGAAGCACTCGACCCAGCGTGCTCATCCCAGTTAAGAGTTAATGGAGGCTGTAGTCTAAGTATTTTTTCTGGCAGCAGGACCAGCTTAGGCAGCCTTCCCTCTGTCCGTTTCCACCCCTGGGATGGTCCAAGCGGGAACTGATCCAGGATAAAGATGTCTGGTAAAGACTGTTACCCTCAGCCCGGCTGTGTTGTCCCATCCTTTTCCCACAGGCAGCAGAAGGAGGGGTAACCTTTACCTCTGGCGGGAAGAAACACCCACATTTATGCAGAGCACAGAGCTGAGGACTGGAGCTCCTGCCCTTAAGTTGAAGCTCTTTATTTACTCTGCAGAGATGGAGTCTTGAGGAGGGGGGCAGCTTACCTTGATCAGGGAAATCCCAAATGTTCCGGGTTTTATCTTGCCTGTGATCTGCTCGCAGATTCGCCCAAGGAATTGATGTGGCAGAACAAACACTAGAATGTCTGCCCCGTTTGCCGCTTCGGCCACGTCTGGTACAGCCACCTGGGACAAGAGGGACAACCGAAATGAGACTGTTCGTGCCAGGCAGGAATCCTCCTGCCCTGAAAGATGCCAAAGCCACTGAAGACACATTGCAAATTAATTTGGATTTGCAGTGGGGTGTAACTACTACCTCTTCATGCAAGCAGCTGTGTCTCTCTCCTGAAAGACCCAAAGCAGGATAACTATTTTAGGTTTGGATTTTGGGTTTTTTTTATAACTTTGCTTTTAACTTGCCTCCATCCCAGCCCATGAGCGACCCCATGGTTCTGATGGGCTGAGTGGCAGCACCAGGGAGCAGAGGGATGAAGTGGGGTGGGGGGACAGCTGCTTCTAGCAGTCCTTAGTTCTCATAAGAACGTTCCTGAGAGCTCCTCAGGAACAGGCCCTATCAAAAGGCCAAGATTGTTATCACATTTGGGTGGGATATGGGTTGGTTGGTTTAAACCTATAGTAGCTTGACCAGTTATTGACACGCTTGATAACTGGCAGAGAGGAAGGTGTGAGGGTGTCTCCAGGCTTTACTCCAGCAAGCTGATTTCTGCTGGTAAAGCCTCAGACCTTGCTGTAGTCAGGATGAGGCTGATCGCAAGTGATGACAAGCCTGTTGATCTGCTAGAGGGTTGTAAAAACAAGAGTCACAAGTCAGTTGTAGCCCAGGAGAGCCGCGTGCCAAGTTCAAACCCCACGAGTGCAAATATGCAACTACAGCGCTAAATGGAGCACTAAATATAACCACTCTGCAAGCAGGGAGACCCACCACGTGCAGCCTTTTAACTACCTTCCACAAGCAGCACTGCTTCCTTTAATTCACAAACCTGTGGCACTGGGCAAGCTCTCAATCAGCCAAATACAGCCCCTCACCTTGCTCCAGCAGCAGGAAATCATCCAAGCTGATTAATTTAGGCAGAGATGCATAACTTGGCATTTTAAACGTTCGTGGAGATGAAATGCACTATATTTCTGGTGGGATTCACAGGATTATTAATTATAGCAGTGTGTTGCTATCCTGAAATCAGCCATGCACCAACAGCTTGTTATTCATCTCCCTGTAAGGCACAGCAGTTAGCTGTGCTGTTGTTTTCTTTTTCAGAAGAAGAGAGAGCAGTAGCTTTCCTTCCCCCCCCACCCCCAGCAGATGTGGTGGGTTTGAAATATCTCAGCTCTGTGTGGACAGATTTCTGCCTGCCATTTCTAGGTTACAGTGATCCCTGCCAGAGAGGCGGGTGGTGCCTGCCAGCAGCCGACGCAGATGGGTCTTTGAAGTTGTGGGTGACAAAGGGGACAAGCAGAAGTCACAGAAGTGAGATACATTCCGGTGAGTTATTGGTGTCAGAGTGAGTTAGGTGGCAAACCAGAACAAAGCAGTGAGCTACTTCCCATTTTTCATTTTGCCTGGTGGTGCCTCCCTGATGAAAAATAAAAATATTTCAGTGATAATCTTGTTTTTCCAACTTACCACATTTTTGGGTATCTTGTACCCAGGCAGATATTTAATGTTTTCATGTTCCTGGTTGATTATTTCTGAGAGTTTCCTTCCATTGATGATCTCTTCAAATACCCACATCTTGACAGTAGGATCAAATCTGTTGGAATTCTGAACATTTTTGCCAATGATTCTTGCTATGGCTGATCCCCTTTAAAAAGAAGTGGGAAAAAAAAAAAAGATTAATAGGAAACAAATAGTTTTATTGTGAATTGGAAACGCAGACTAAATATAATAACTGGCACAAGGCCTGTGGTACAAAGCCTCCCAGGTGTGCTTTCTGCATTTGTCAGGCAGCTTTACCCACTGCTGTCCCCCCAAAACCCCCTCAGTTTAAAACCCCGGAAAGCAGAACCAGAGAAAACATAACCCTACTTAAGGGATCTGAAGTCACATCAGAGATTAGAGAGTGGGATGTACCATCAACAGCACTGAAAATACAGCATCTGGGATTAAAAAAATCTCGTTTGCTCCTCGGATAATTCTTTTTTCCTGAAGACCAACAAATGTGGAGCAATCCAGGTGGCAAAGTGGTGCTGAGTGATCTCAGACAGGCTCTGCATCTTGTCTAAAATGGGTGCATCCCCCTTTCCTACCAATAACCAAGCGGTTGCAATAAGGGGTTTATGTAAGAGCTACATCTCAGAAATTATTCTTTTCTTATTTAAAAAAAATAAATATCTTCAACCCAATGGTTTCTCTTTATCTGTTGTTCTAATTAGCACTGTAACTGGATCTCTGATAGTTGGAGCCTGAGGACATTCAACCACCCGGTTTACTCATCTTCAGCCTTGCTGAGCATTTTTTAATCTCAGTTCAGCCTGTAATTTTATTCCCCCATCACCTCTGCAGCCTTGCAAACACTCGCTTATTGGCAAGAGAGAATGAAAAAACCCTGCAGGAAACACTGGAAGTGTTGCTTAGTGCTCTTTAAATTATATGGGGAGGAGAGGTGATTATTTTTCCTCCTCTGTTTCCTCTTTCTGTTTTATGGCTACTTTAATCACTCAGGTACTGGCCATTTTACTAACAGAGCAGAAAGAGGAGCTCCAGTTGCAACCTCTTGTCCTCTGACCCACTCGTAAGGCACCTACAATGAGGAACATGAACTGGATTTGGATGTGGCACCATTTCTGGACCTGATAAAGGTCTTGGATATATCCAAGGCGAAGTCCAGGTAGGTCTGTGCTGTCAATGGTTCAAAGGGAAGCCACGTTGCAACTGGCTCTCCTTGGCTCGACCACGTTTTTGATGTAGCAGGATTGCACAAGGCTGAATTGCTCAATAAGTAATAAAAAAATAAGGGCTATGTCTTAAAAGAAATCCTACTGAGATCAGGTTTTGTTTGGCTCAGTGTTGACTGTATGCTCTAACCTGAGCTGCTGTAAGGATCTGGGGGTTTGTCTAGTTGGGTTGGATTTGCTTTGGGTTTGTTTCCTTCATTAAAGGTTTGGTTTAGTCTTTAGGGAATTGTTTTAGGGGTGAACCTTTACCATAAGAGTTCTGCTTTTCTCAAAGTCATACAGTCCTGTCATATGTTCAGATTATCTTTAAAATTACTTATATACCAACTCTCTTGCCCCGTTATCAACAGAGATCAAGGTCTGAGCTGAGCTTGATTTGTGGCTCAATGCAAGAAATGTGCATTAAGAAGAAAAATTCATTTTATGGATAAACACAAGACCTGAATTTGTTGTCTGGGTTGTGCCAGAGACTCCAACTGGAGGCTACAAGCTTCTGCTCTACTTTGTCCATTTAAAATTCAGTCACCGCTGATCAGCCTTGGGAAGAAGCATTGCTTGGTCAGTGTTGGGCACACTCCACAGGCCTGGGAGAAGAGGGCTCTTTGGGCAAACAAAGCCAAGGATGCTCACATGTAAAGGCTGATGGGGTTTTATTTTCTCCAAAACTCAATTTACTGAGTTTTGGAGAAACTTTTTAGATAGTTTTTAGAAGTGAAAACTGCCAATTGGTCTTTCTCCCCACCCCAGTTACATTAATTCCTGTTGGAAGTGATTTACATATTGGTAAGAAGAGGAAAGCTTTTATTTGGAGAGTTCCTATCAGTACCATGAGACAGCTCTGATGTACCATGACTCAAATACGACCCATGATTTACATATCTGAATATGAGAGTGTTCATGGCACACATCAGCTGTGACAAAATAACAGAGCTTGGCAGACCCAGCCAGTCCCTTCCCTGTACAACACGCTGTCAGATAGACTTATGTTTTCCCAAGGAGGTCTTAAGGACTTCAGCAGTTGTAGGGCTCTTCCCTTCCCCAACCAGCCCACCCCAGGACTTTGCTCTCTTAGTATTGGATCATCCTCAGGTTTAACCTAAGTCACTCTTAAGTCCATTTCTATTCTGGATGGGTGGAATATTGTTTGTTCTCCTTTAGATGCTTGAAGATTGACTCACAGAATCGTTTAGGTTGGAAAAGACCTTTAAGATCACTGAGTCCAACCATTAATTTTGCACTGCCAGGTCCACCACTGAACCCTGTCCCTCAGCGCCACATCTGCGGGTCTTTTAAATGCCTCCAGGGATGGTGACTCAGCCACTTCCCTGGGCAGCCTGTTCCAGTGCCTGACAACCCCTTGGGTGAAGAAATGGTTCCTAATATCCAATCTAAACCTCCCCTGGCACCACTTAAGGCCATTTCTTCTTGTCCTATCATTTGTTACTTGGAGAAGTGTCTGACACCCACCTGGCTACACCCTCCTTTCAGGTAGTTGTAGAGAGTGATAAGGTCTCCCCTCAGCCTCCTCCTCTCCAGGCTAAACCACCCCAGGTTCCTCTGCAGCTCTTAATCAGACTTGTGCTCCAGACCCTTCACCAGCTTTACTGCCCTTCTCTGGACACACTCCAGCACCTCAATGTCTTTCTTGTAGTGAGAGGCCCAAAACTGAACACAACACTCAAGGTACAGCCTCACCAGTGCTGAGTTCAGGGGACAATCACTGCCCTGGTTCCACTGGCCACACCATTCCTGACACCAGCCAGGATGCTGTTGGCCTTCTTGGCCACTGGGCACACTACTGGCTCACATTCAGTTGGCTGTTGACCAACACCCCAGATCCTTTACTGCTGGGCAGCTTTCCAGACACTCTTCCCCAGGACTGCAGCACTGCCTGGGGCTGTTGTGACCCAAGTGCAGGACCAGGCACTGAGCCTGGTTGAACCTCATACAGCTGACCTTGACCCATCGATGCAGCCTACCCAGATCCCTCTAGAGCCTTCCCTCCCTCGAGCAGATCAACACTGCAACCCAACTCGGTGTTGTCTGCAGACTGACTGAGGGTGCACTCCATCCCCTCATCTCTATCACTGACAAAGACATTAAAGAGAACTGGGCCCAGTACTGAGCCCCAGGGAACACCACTTGTGACTGGCCACCAACTGGATTTAGCTCCATTCATCACAAGTCTTTGGGCTCAGCCACCCAGCCAGTTTTGTACCCAGTGAAGAATACGACTGTCCAAGCCATGAGCAGCCTGTTTCTCCAGGGGAATGCTGTAGGAAATGGTGTCAAAGGCTTTATTGAAGTACAGGCAGACAACATCCACAGCCTGTTCCTCATCCACTAGGTGGGTCACCTTGTTATAGAAGGAAATCAGGTCAGTCCAGCAGGACCCACCTTTCATAAATCCACAATAACTGGGCCTGATCACCTAGTTGTCCTGTATGTGCCATATGATGTCACTCAAGCTGATCTGCACCCAGGACCTCCCCAGTTAGCCAGGACTGCTACTAAATGATGGAAGGGTCTTGGTGAGCACTTTAAGACTGAGGCAAAGATGATAATGTCTTTCAGTCTCTTAACCACCCACCCTGGATTTTTTAAATGATGTTATTGGTCAGGTTGGAAGGGACAATAAGAGGTCTCCAAAGTAGGAACAACACTGAGTTTAGATCAGTTGCTCAAGCCTTTGTTCAGCCAAGCATTGAAAACTCTCCAAGGTCCATCTCCTCTCTAGGCAACCTGCCCCAATTATTCTCATAGGACTGGGGTGTTTTTTCTCTCCTGTCTTTATATATTGAGTCAGAACATCCTATGATTGAATTTATGACCCCTGGCTCCTGTTTTGCTTCCATGTACCTCCATGAAAAGTCTGTCCATCTTGCCATGCTGGAGGCAAGACCTAGTTCAACCTGGATCTTCACTGAGGACTCCAGAATCCAAATGAATCTAAGAAGATTGGGGGAGCTTTTGGATTCTGAAGGGCCAGACAGTGAACTAAACCTCTGTTTTTAAAAACAGGTAACCGAACCATGGTTGATGCAAACACAAACCCTCCTGCACCTGGCTGGCAACCACGAAATGCTGTGCAGCACTTAACTTGGCTTAACCACATCACTCACGAGCCTCCTGGCAGTGTTGACTTAGTCCCTGTGACCTGCTGAACTTCTGCAGCTGACATGAGCTATTGCAACATGCTGTGTCACATGTCAACCGCATCTCTGAGCTGCAGGAAAGACTCCAGAGCAGTTATCTGAACTGTCACCCAAATATTCAGGAGGAACACAAGAAAAAAAACCAACAGTGTGGCTTTGTATTTCTGTATTATGCTGAGACAACCTGTTCTGCCACAGAGCCTAGGAACTGCTGGGATTTAAACACCAGAGCACAATGTTTACCTCTTCCCCAAGGAATTTACAGTCTTCATATATGGTAAGGAGCAAGAGGTGGCCCCAGATGGGCAGGCAGTATGCGTAAGTAGATAGTATTGAATGAGCTGGGCTCTCTATCTCCATGGTGTAACTCTAAGTTTGTAGGTACTTAATGTGAAAAAAGAGAAGTCTCTAAAGCACAGATCTGAAGGAAGACAGCTAAGTGGCTTTGAGGAACTTCTTATGGCAAGGGGACAGCCTGGGAAAGACAAGACCTGCTTGCCTGAGGATGCAGCAAGAGATAATGAAGGCTGTCACTCTGGGCTACAAGCTGTACACTCAGGTACAAGCTGACTCCCAGATGTGCAGCCACAGCTGTTGAGGAGCTTAGAAGGGATAATGAGCTGTCTGCATGGCCTTGGGTGCCTGTGATTAGGGTGAGGGAAAAGATGGTGAGGAAGGAGGGATATGAGCCCTGGAATGACATGGTGAAGGGGGCGGTTGGGGAAATGTTGGTGCAGAAATGACAGGGCAGGACCGTGTCTGTCAGGGACAGAGAAAGGTGGTCACATAATGATGAGTTCCTGGAGAAGACTTAGTTGTGCAGTTACATGTGAAAGGCTGTATCTGAGACATGTTGTGCCCAAGGAGCCTGTGGTCTGGAAAGAGCATGCATGTGGGGGCTCAGAAGGCAGAGGAATGGTTGTGCAAGGCCGGAAGGCAAAGAGCTGTGTTTTAACCGTGCTGTGTTGTCAGCAACTCACAAGCAACCACTCCCTCACCTATTGATTGGATTTTGGCATTTGCTCCCACTTTCAAAAACCATAAGGAGCTTGCCCTGGGTGTAGAAAAACAGCCCACAGAACTACCTGGAGGCTGGGTTTGCTAATCCCGAGCACACACACATACATCTTGTTCTCTTTGTGCTCAGCTTACATAAACAGTAAGGAAAGCGAGCTGTGAAGTCCAGTGAGGTAGGGTTTGCTGACTTCGGTGGGGTCTGTCAGCCCTGAGGAGCTCCAGAGAGCCCTGCTTTCATCCAGGCTGGAGAGGACCGAGCAGTAGCAGACATATTCTTATGATCAGAGATAAGGATAAATGAGGGACCTGACCGCAGTGCTTGTCAAAGGTTGCATCTGCACCAGGATGAAGCTGACTTGCCGAGGAGGCTGGAAGGGAAAGGTGCCAGGAAGTCGTGGCTTTCACTGAAGCTGATGCCCCAGTTCCCTCAAAGGAATACAAATGGCACCGCAGCTCTCCTCACTACTCAGGGCTTACATTTCTGCTGCCTGGGCCCTGCCGCAGGCACACAGCTCTGATGCTCCTGGAACCTCGCCGCCCTGTCACCGGGCTTTAAATGGCTCATAGACCTCAGCGATGAGGACCTCGTGTCCTTCCAACGCTCGCTGGCTGGTGCATTCCTCAGGGACGACGGTCCCTGCTGCCCACGGAGCCCAGAGGGCTCAGGCAGGGCAAGATGGGGATCGGGGCCGCGGTTTCAGGACCATGGAGACCCTCCGCCGCCCGCTCGTCCTCCCCGCCCGGCTACCCCTGGCCCCCTCCGCTCCCCGCGCCGGACCTGTTGCAGAGCCCGCGGCGGCAGGGGGAGCCGGCCCGGGGCACGGCACGGCACGGCACGGCACGGCACGGCACGCCGCTCCGCTGCGGTGGGGAGAAAACAGGGAAGGAACGGGAAAAGGGGAAAAAAAGAAGGAAAGACATAGGGAGAAGAAAGGGCTGTGTGGGGGAGGAAGGAGGGCAGAGGGGAAGCGGGGGAGGGAAGGTGCCCCCCCCGCGCTGCGGCACTCACCAGTTCCCCGAGCCGACGATGCAGACGCGGAGCGGCGACATGCTGCGGGCTGCCCTCCCGGCCGGCGGTACTGCCGGCGGCTCGGCGCGGCTCTCCGCTCCCCTCCTCTCCTCGGTCCGGCTGCCAGCACCGCCCCTGCCGGCCCGGCCCCCGGCGCCTGCGGGAGAGACGGGCGTGAGCGGGCGGCGGCTCCGGGGGCAGTGCCAGTCCCCCGGCCCCGCCCGCAGCACCGCCGGCTTTGATGCCTGCCTCGGTCCTTGCCCCTTGCTGCCCTACTGTGCTCGGGGGGATTCGATGCCCCAACCGGGGAACGGGGAAGGTGATGCCTTCTCCGAAAGTCTCGGGAATGAGGACCTGCGCGGGGAGGGAGGCGGCACTGCCCGCGGTGTGGGACCCGCCTGCCCATCGGCAGGGCTTCTGCGGGGTGGGTAAGGTGTAGGAGTTTGGGAGGGATACAAGGCAGTGAGAAACATCTCGAGGTCCCAGCCGTCCTGCCAGGCACACACGACAGCTTAAATTCTCCAACGGCTGAGGAGCACACCAGAGGGTGGAAGGTTAGACGTGCGTTTGCAGATCCACGTTCAGCCAATAAACCACGAGTTATAGCACAGTTCTTAGTGTGGGGCATCACATGAAAGATACCTGCAAGGAAGGATGAAACCTTCCAGCGGAGGGCTACAAAGATGATTTAGGGCCTCGAGCATCTTCCCTACGAGGAAAGGCTGAATGACCTGGGGCTGTTCAGCCTTGAGAAGACTGAGAGGGGATCTGATTGATGTTTATAAATAGCTGAAGTGCAAGACACAGGGGGAAACGGCCAACCTCTTTTCAGTGGTCTGTGGGGACAGGACAAGGGGCAATGGCCTCAAGTTGGAGCATGTGAAGTTCTGCGCCAATATGTGGAAGAATTTCACAGTGAGGGTGAAGTGGAGCACTGGGACAGGCTGCCCAGGGGGGTTGTGGAGTCTCCTTCTCTGGAGATATTCAAGACCCATGTGGACGCTTCCCTGTGCGACCTGTTTTAGGGAACCTGCTTTGGCAGGGGGGTTGGACTCAGTCTCTGGAGGTCCCTTCCAACCCCTACAATTCTGTGTGAATCTGTGAAGCAGAGCATCATACCTTTTGCCCTCCATGGGTTAACCATGCACAACACCCTACAAATTCCCACATTGTACCTCTCAGCCCTCCACTACACCCTGTCTTCTCTTCCAAGCAGCCTTCTCTCTCAGTTTTGGTCCAAAGAGCTGCATTTGCTACCTTCCCTGCTGCGTTCATGCTCCTGCTTCCCCCTGTCCTGCCTTGCCCAGGCTCCCTGCCCTGCCGGGGGCTGTAAGCTCAGTGGTGACCACATCTCCTGCCCTCGCACCAGGCCTGGCTTGGTGGGTTTCTGGCTCTGTGTGATGGGAGGCCTGACTCAGTGACGCATAGAGGGAGGCTGGCTGCCAGCATTTCAGAAGCCCGTGGGTGTTTCTGGAGGTACACATATGCTCAGCTTGCCTGCTGTTGGCTTCTTTGGCTGAATTGTTTGGTGCATCCTGACAGGGGTGAGAGTATTTGGGGACACGGCAAACAGAGTAGGGCAGAATCCTGCAAAATATCTCATGGAAATGACCAAGATATGTTCCTGAAAAGTGTAGCTATAGCCCTGAGGACATGTGAAGCCTGATGGGGAGCTCTGCAAGAAGAAGAATTTACTCACATGTACAGTTTCAGCACAGCCAAGGCACAAGAGCTTCCCTCTGGTTCCAGGTGCATTTCCTCTACCCTCCTACTGATTTATCATTATTTGCTCTTTCCCTGGCTGTACAGGTCCTCCGAGCCTCTTAGCTCTCTTTTCCCATTAACTTATCCCCCTCCCTGTGAAGATGAACTACGGAGGTGAGGAGGAGCCATCTTCTTTCTTGCCCTGTTCAGCCCCTGAGACTCTCTGCTTGTTGCAAGCTATTCTGTCCTGGAGACTGCCCAGGTCCTAAGGAGAAGGCACGCTGACCACAGCACTGACTTCTGCAACTAATGCATGCAACGGATGTCCCTGGTGTAGACAGCACATAAATATTGTAATGGCTTAATCAAAATTACTGTGGAAGTTTTAATTACTGTGTGAGTTTGGGGGTCTCCGGACAGATGGATTTACCCGCCCTCTACATTCAAGTAGCTCTGACCATTTGGTTGGTGGACAGGAGCTGGCGGGGGTGAGATTGGCAGGGGACAAGCAGGCAGATGGATACAGCAGCACTCGTGAAGAGCAGAGGACGCAGCCTGGGACCGTGAGTACACGCATTTGCTTATACATCTGTCACACTCATTGGCCGTGGAAGTAGAGAACTGCTGCTGCTGCTGCTGGACTGTCCTCTGGATTTGTGCAGTCACTGCTGCGTGGAGATGGACGGGAGAGCGGTCATGCACAAAGGACTGTTCCAGGCAGTCTGCAGGCAGTTTTACATGGTGGGTTTGGATGCCAAAGCTGTCTCAGTGGCTGTGTTGTGTGAGCCATAAAAATGGGTCCTTTGGCAGATTCCAGAGCCCCGGAGCCATACAGCACAGACCGGCGGATGCTGACGGCTGTTGTTTTATCAGACGGGGAGAAGGATCTGTTCTTTCCCACAAAGGCACAATGTTTGTTTTTCACATAAGTGCTACCTCTCAAGTGTGACTCATTAGTACATAACAAACATAAAAGCTCCCTCTGCTTAACAGGGAGGATAAAGACAACCCTCTCAAGGCCACCCCCACCCAAGCTCACCTGATCTTCTGCACCTAGTGGGTCATGCACGTGTCAGCAGCCGGAGAGTACACAGCCCAACAGTTCTCCTCTTCCTGGCAGCTACTGCAAACAAAAAAAATCCCTCGCTGTCAGTGCTGCAAAGCCAGGGCAGCTGACCAGCATTTTTTTCTAAGCCAGGTGTGGCTCTTTCCATGGTGGCAATGTGGTCTTTGCATGCCCTGAAAGATGTGACTGAGAAATGGCAATCCCGGCAGGTGGGAGGCAGAGGATGGGCAGGGAGGAAAGGAGTGGCTGGGTGCTCTTATAAAAGGGACCTGAGGGCAAGGCAAAGGGCAGCGTGCTCTGCCCTGGTGTGGATACAGCCATTGCATGCTTTGCTTCCTTGGCTGCTGGCTGGTGATGTGTAGGCACTCTGTACTGTTGGGGGCATAGGGTAAACCAGGTGGGTATGGGTAGGGGATAGGGTCAGTCCAGGCAGGCTGGAGCTGGGCCTGGAAGGGCATTGCACAGTTCTCACTGCCAGCTCACTGCCTTATCATGCTCCAGCTTCAAATCAGTTGGGCTGTTTTCCCCCCTCCTCTCCTACTGAGGAGCTGTTGAGACTGTCACTCCTCTCACAGCGAGAGCTCTTCTCTTCATTTCATATCCTCCTCATTTCATATTCCTTCTATGCCCATGCCCAACTTAGGGCTATCTGCTTTAGCTCAAGCGCTGTCTATAAATGTGATGATTCTTCTCCCCTGGGGCTTATTGTCCCTCTCTTCCTGCATTAAACCCCAAATTTATTACAAACCCCCTCTTATTACGAAGAGGAATCAGGCCCTTTCGTTTTGCCAAGCTCAGCAAGACACGCTCTCTTATCTCCTCTTTTCTATTCCTCTGATTATCCAGATGTGATAATTCACGCTGTTCCAGAGTGAATTCAGGATTGATGAACACTGATAGCCTGAATGATGCCCACAAATCTCAGTGGGATTTTACCTCGTGCCTATTATATATTTACTCATTGTTCCTGGAAATACACATCTGCTATGTGTAAGACTGCATTTACCTTTTCAGTAACTACATTGGGGACATGGCTCTTCCTCTTCTGTTGTTCATAATAGATGAGTTTTCATTTACAGCAGAAATGTTACCAATCTCTCAGTGCATGTCCCTGCCTTTTACATCTTTACATTTCAGCCCATGTCTGTTATTAGGGCATAACAATGGTCTAATTCTTCCTGTAGGATTTCCTGTCTATTGAAAATGCCTCCCAACTTTGTTGTTAGCAAATTTCATTACCCCACTCCTCTTTTTTTGGGCCGAGCTAACTAATGGAATTATTCAGTACGACCAGTTCCTCCAGTCTCATAATTCTGCTATCAGCCCCATCAGCAGTTTTCACCCCCATTGGTAGTTTCCTTAGGCACTGTACAGTGCTTATGTTAATCTTCATCTTCTTGAGTTTAACTAATAATTTTCCAAGTACTATCAAATCAAATGCTTTACCAAAGTCCGGGTTGATAAGATTTATTAGTTTTCCTTTGCCTGCAAATCCAATTATCTTATCAAAGCAAGCTATTGGGTTAGTCTACGTATAACATACCTAGCCTGCACTTTAACCCATTTTCTGCTTCCCTCCATGCCTTTTGTTACTCATGGCTCATGTTTACTCTAAAAACCCTATAGATTTTGTGCTAAAAAATCCATAGATTTCAGTGCTGGAGATTATTCAGAGGTGAAGGGAAAGAGCTGTTGAGATTTGTGGGGGTGTTGCCTGCTGCAGTTTCCATAGCTGTGCCCTTTAGGCCATGAAGTGCACAGCCTTGGCTCTCCAGCGTCACGCTGTCTTACAGGAATGGAAGGAACCTTTACCTTTTCGCTATCTACCTGCTTCTTACTGTTGGTGATCCTGTCCCTTGTTCTCTCTGTAATCATGCAGCAAACCCCCTTTTGTTCTGTTTTCCTTCCCTGTGCAGGCCTGATTTGGTTTGATTTCAAGCTGTACTTTAATTTTGAATGTGAGAAAGATAGATTTCTCTGTACATTACTCCTCCTTTTCACTAGGCTTTCTGTGTATCCCTAAGATGTCCTGCCCTGCCTACATCACGTCACATCCTGTGTGGGCGTATGAAGCTACAGGTAATATTCTCCCTTATTTTGTCTGATCTCTTTGGGACGAAGTAAGATTCAAGGAGCCTCTTCTCTTCTTGGGACAATGAGAATTTTGCACTGCTGAGGGTGGTGACCCAACAGCATCACTCCTCAGCATCTCTCTGAACACAGACTTCAGACTTAAGGAAAGAAGAGGTGAAAATCAAATGGGGTTTTTTTCCAAACCTTGTGGGCTGATGTCTGCAGGACTCAGACCTTTAGTGTTCTCCTCTGTGGAGTTAAGGTTGGGGTGTGTGTGTGTGTGCAGTGTCTGGAGTTTAGAACAAGGGTTTCCAAGTTCAGCCTCGGTGTGTAAGAGGCACCGACTTTTTTGTGAGCGTCCACAGAAGCCTTCCCCTGGCTGAGGTCTGCAGACCCTTAAAAACCTACCACTTTGTCCTGGTTTAACCCCAGCCCCCTACCCAAACTGCAAGCACTGTACCTAACCCTCACCTTACGCCCACAGCCTGGAGAATGGCACTAACATCAAAATTACTGGTTTTCCACTGGAAAATTTTTGTACATAACTTTCCCTGAATTATATCCTAAATGGAAGTTTTGCATGGTTTTAAATGTGTGTGTATATAAACACCCAATTATTGTATGCTTAATTACTTTCAATTATAGGCAGCAACTAATAACCATTTATACCGAGGTGGCATGCAATATCTCAAAGCAGCTCTTCCAAGACGTTAGGTACAAATGAATAATGTCAGTTCATGTCCCTGAGAGCTGACAGGCCAAATTACTTACAGCTTTACAGCTTCCAAAGGACTTCTTGCAGTCTGGTTTTACTGACTCATGGGATCTGGAAAACAAATCAACAGCGAAGTTTTTACTCCCCTCGTTTTATTTAGTTGAGTTCTCTGCTGCAGGTTCTGATCGGATTATATAGGAGGAAGGTTTTTTTTCAGACTTAAATTAGTTCTTCTAAATGGTACTTAGCAGAAAATGAGACTGGAATTTAGCCCTATAGAAATCTAGGTAATTGCGAGTAATTTAAGGAATTCAAGCAGAACAGACTGAGAGGCCAGCTGGAAATCATCTGTATGCTTCAGGGCTCTCTGCAGTCTGGTGGAGAAGGTTTTCAGGAGAAGCAACAGGACTATAGCAGAACTGAAAAAGCACTCGCTGGAAGAAAGTACTGGTAACTTAAGAGTTAGTTTTCTATAAAACAGAAGTCAAACCCCAGGCAACAGACCTGAAAAGACCTTCCAGAATCCAAATATACCTACTCTGTAGGCAGTACAGGCTGTGATGAGATGGAAGGATGTCATTTGGAAGTTATGAAGTGGATGCTGGACGGGTTAGGGTGTGCAAATACAAGTAGATGTGGCAATGAGAAGACCGCAGTGTCAGTATCCCACAAGCAGAGCTTATACAGAAACATAGCAGTCAAATTTTGAAGGATGTGTTTGTGCACAAAAATTACCAAAATTTGAAGGATGTGTTTGTGCACAAATTCTGAAGCATGTGCTTTGCCTTGGTTTCCAAACTGATCTTGTTACCATGATACACCTGGAAATGGCATTTGACTGAGATAACAAGAAGCTAAACATGATAATGGGGATCTGCAGCAGATGGAGAGATACTCATGTTGCTATAGAAACCATGCAGGAAGAGTGTGTAGGAGTAAAGCGTGGCACAAAAAAGCTTCTAGGAGAAGGGGCTAGTGACTGAAGAACTGAATTCACTCAGCAGTTGTTAAGGTTAGTTGAGACATGAATAAAGACACATTAGCTTTTCAGGGAATTGAGAGTCATGGAGGAAAGGAGTCCTAATGCTGAGCTGCAGAACAGCTGAAGGCATCAATGCCATGTCGTGACATGGAGTAGGGCAGAAAAAGTCTTTGGAGAAAGGCTGGAGGTGGTCATGAGGCAGATGAAGAAGCCGGGAAGCCTCACAACCATGGCACATGTTCCCCTTATGTTGGCCGAGCACACAACAGACCGAGGCTGGTGGTAAAGGGATGTGCTCTTTGGCCTCCTCTTCTCTCCCTGCAGCAGGTCTATACATGCTCAGGGGCAACACAGCCTTGTTCATTGGGTACTCACTTCCTCTCCCCATGTGGACAACCTGTTGGGTGGTCCCGCAGTGCTTGCAGGGCTGACGACTCAGTGATGGACTCATATGTGGCTACATTTATTGAAGGTGGAGTCAGGTCTTAAGCAGATGAAAGAGTGTTTTTGAATTCCCCACACAGAGGGCTTGAGTGGGGGGCTATGTGGAGGATTTTTCTTTTCATCCTCTGTTGGGGTGAGTAACATGGCAGAAAAGATCCCCCTTGAGCTTGAGGAACAGGGTCCCCTGAGGACTCTTGAGGCAAGACAGAAGGCGAGCCCTCCCCTGGTGCAGAAAGCCCAGACAGAGATGACAGTCTCCAGCCATCGCCCTTTGTGCTAGAACAGCCTGCATTCTGCAGCAGCAGTGATGAGGCAATACCCTGAGCTCCCTGACTACTCACAAGTCAGAGAGAAAAGGGCAGGGAGGTGTCCCTGTGTGACTGGAGCAAGCAGAAGGCTGGTGTTTTTAGAAGACCCAGGACACACACATGGCTGTCAGCAGCAGCTCCAGCAGACTGCCAGATTAAAGCCATGTCTGCTTCCAGAAACCATACTGGGCAGACATGCAAGAACAGGCAAAGGGATTGAGCTGAAGTGTTCATTGGTGCTGTGGCTACAGAAATGTCTCAAACTCTGGTCAAAACATGGTTATCTCCCTTCTGCTGCTCGTGAGCTGCCTCTCCAGGACAGCCTTTAGTTGGCTCAGGGACTTGGAGATCCCTGCCAAGTGCTTTAATCCCAGGCCACGGGGCTGGGTAACAGGCAGATGTGTAGGCTGTTGAGGTCTGAAAGATAAAAGGCAACACAAGTGTGCTGGTCAGAATACACCGGTGTGGAGAAGGATAGAGGCTGCCGTGGTCTCTGCTCTCCTGTGATGACTGCAGAATAGCATCACTTCTGCTACTTTTGAAACCCTGTAGCTGCATGGTGAGCATGGCAGCTCCAGGCTGTGGCAAGCCTCTACTCACAGAGAAGCTTTAAAGAAAGATAGCACACTGCCCGTGTCCTTCAGTCCCATTCCTTCCTCCAAGGGT
>VZTU01023480.1:20882-55306 GCA_013400835.1 Zapornia atra
CTGCGGGCTCGGTAGCCGCCGGCGCCGCGGTGCCCGGCTGGGGGCGGGCATGGGGCGCTGGAAACGCCCGTGTGCCCCTCACGGGGCTGCCCACGCCCTGTCTGCCCGGGGCTCGGGTCGTCGACGCGGCTGTCCTGGCTTTAGACGCCCTCCCTCGGCGCTAGACCTGCGGCGGGACACGGGGCGGGGGTATGGACGGACGGACGGACACCTCCTCCGGCTTAACCCGGCCTCTGGCTCTCCCCTTTTCGGGCCCTTTCGGCGCGGCGGGCGGCACACGGGCTGGCTGTCAGTCGGCTCCAGCGAGCCTGTGGCTGTGTATGAGCACAAAGCCCCGGGGCCGGGCTGCGGGCGCTGCCGGGGGTTGTGCCTTTGCGCCTGCCTTTTACTTCGGGTTTCTCCCTGGCACAACGTGGAGACCGGCTTAAAGTTGCCAAAGGTGCTCCGTCCCTTTCCAGCCTTTCCCGAAAGCTGAACTTTGTGCCAAGTATTTGCTCGGTGTGTCTTCTTTAAGAACTTAATGGCAGGGTTTGTGGGTTTGTTGGTTTTTTTTTTTTTAATTTTATTGATGCTTTCTGTTTGTTGCCGATAGCGAAACTCCGAGCAGGCACAGAGTTTCTCTCTTATCTGACTTATTTTAAGAATCGCTGTGCTTAGCATAAATCGGGGTGATTACTCAGACGCAGCAAGTACAGCAGAAGAGAGTGGAGGCAGCGGGAGAAGCTGAGCACGCAGTGTTAGCTTGAAATGAATTCACGTTGAAGTGCTTCCTCTGAATGACCTGCCTGTGCGTTCAAGAGATTTGGGGGATTCCACGCGCTTCTTTCTGATGTGGTTTCTGGTTGAAAGAGTTTCCACTCACACACTGATAGCGGGCTCTCTGAGGCATCGCTTCAGATTCAGGATTCAACTTTTTAAAAGGGCAGATAATGGCAGGACAAGGGGGAATGGATTAAAACTAAAGGAAGGAAGGTTTAGATTAGATATTAAGGGGAAGTTTTTTACAGAAAGAGTGGTGCGGTGCTGGAACAGGCTGCCCAGAGAAGTAGTGGATGCCCCGTCCCTGGAAGTGTTCAAGGCCAGGTTGGACGGGGCCCTGGGCAACCTCGTGTAGATCCAGACCTGGAGGTTGGTGGCCCTGCCTGTGGCAGGGGGGTTGGAGCTCTATGATCCTTGGGGTCCCTTCCAACCCAGACCATTCTATGATTCTATGATCGCTTGAGATTCCCGAATCTCTGCTTTTAGGTCTCTCATCCTTGACTGGAGTTCTGCCATGTTGCTGTTGAAAGTGCCGCTGTTATGTGAAGTTTGCACACTTCTCCTTCAAATGGAGAATCTCCAAAGCTGTCATCTGCCAGCCCAGATGGACTGGCTTGCTGTTTCCTGCGTGCGGAGACAGCAAAACCAGAGTGTGGTACATCTGTGTGAGCTGCACAGGATGGAGGGCCATCAGATGGCTTAGACAAGTGAGTGCCCGGGCTGTGCAGGTACTGAGAGCCTGGTGATTTTAATAGGGAGCAAACAGCTCGATTGTCACCACGATTCTGGGTCATGAGTAATTTACTTTTCCTGTGACGAGCACAGGAAGGAAGAGTGGTGATTTCAGGGCCAGTATTTCAGACTTGTAATGGGGAAAGCTTCTTGTCAGATTGAGTTATTGGTTATCCTATCTGCTGTTTCCAGTCTCTTTTTAGACTTTGTTTTTTAAGCTGTGGATTCATTATAAATATGAATTTTCTAATTAAAGTTGCTGTTACTGTGACCAAGCATTTACTGTCCGTGTGAAACCTGGGACTCAGCAATCAAAAAGGAATTATTCTGTATTTTTATGTGAAATCAGAGGCAGCAGAAGGGATGAGAGACCTGATTTGCCTGAAGCCCTTTTTGCTGTAGTGCTGTAGCACAAGTCAGTGCTGTGCAATGAAATTCCACTATCCTTCCAAGTGTTTTGTCTCTTCTTTCAGTGCTGTGTCTTGTAGGATAGAAGTTGAACTGCCTGATAGCCAGTGAGTGATAGGCGGTTTGGTGGCTTGGCAGCTCTGAGGGGAAACTGTCCACATTACTCCTTGCAGCTATCAATATGTGGTTTAATTTGCTCTAATACTCTAGTGCAAGTTATTTTGTCTTTTTTATGTGGTGTTCTTTCTAGCTCACTGGGACAAGTTGAATTATTCTAATTATTGTGGACACTTGAACAGAGATTAACTGAGGTATTTCTGTTGGAAATCAAGTTTGTCTCCACACCTGATTATCCACAAATTAACACCTTTTCCCCTCTGCCTCCCTCAGAAGTTCTCTCAAATGGGATGCTGCAGCTGTTTTCGCTTTGTGTAGGTTACTTTTATTCTAAAAAGTATTTGACAAAAGAGACACCTCTCTAATAATAAATCAGTGTCTAAAGTATGGGGTTTAGAAACAGATTTGATGGGAGCTTATGGTGGAGGTTTGGTCTTTAACTTCAGTAGCATGGAGTGTGAGCACCACATGGTCATGCAACTTGGCAGAAGTAGGGTCCTGAAGTACTTGCTCAGCATGGACTACAGCTGGTGCAGAAGTACAGCTCTGTCCTTGGTGAATCATCGTATCAAACCAGCTGTAGCACAGTTGTCAGGCAAGCGGGACAGCGGGTACTTGATACATTAATGCCCCAAATGGGGAATTGTGAGTATAAAATATAAAAAATAAATGTCCAGCACTGCTGGAAATGGAAAGGATGAAAACTGAATCTCTCAGGAAGGTGAAAAGTAACACAAATGCATGTCAAAAAAATAAGACAAATAATCAGAAAGTCTACCTTTATGTTTTTGTGGGGAAGTCATAGGAATGCTTTTAAATAGCCATGATAGAGGTAGACCAAACTTGTAGTGGGGACAAAGGGATGGCCAGAGCTTGCCAGGCACTTCTGACAATGTGGAGATACAGCTGAACCCCTTTGCAGAATTTCTGCTTGCAGCCTGTGTGCAGTGAGTTCAGGCTGCCAGCACAGCAGTGCCTCCTTTCAAACTTCCCAGGGCTCAGTTTCTTCAGAGGGCAGGAAGATCCCCTTCTTAAGATCCCCTACTTCTTAAGAAACTGCTTCTCTAGACATCTGTCACAAAATTATCCCGTTCACTTATGAATATATGATCAGGGTCAGAGCCTGTCTGAGAGCAACCACCTCTCAGCTGCATCTTCCTGGCTGGGGTCAGGGGTAGCTGAATGTGAACTTGCAGTTACGTAGATAAAGAGAGCCTGGGAGGCTGTGCTGCACGTTAGACTCTGGATCCCTGCTTTCATTTAGGAAAAGCAGTTAGTGGGAGATAAGACTTCTGAATAGCTTCAAATTATTAAAAGATTGCGTGATAAAGTCATTTAAGGCTCTAATGCTTTCTAAACAGCTGGTTTATTTTCAGTGGTAATGAAGCTAGGAAGTGCTGCCCCTGGTAAGAATTACTTGCATTCAGCAGTTCTGCTTTTACTCTTGACCGTTTGGGTTTTGCCTTGTTCTAGGTTAAACGGACAGAGTAGTTTCAGAGCAGCGAGAGAGGCGGCTTTGGCAGGTGCTTCAGTGACACGTGAGTCAGAGTCACCCAAATGACATGACATGTTCACAACCAGAAGGCAGAATCTGTGTCTATGAGCTGGTCACAGTAATGCCAGGGAAGCGTAACAAGTCGTTCCAGCCTGGCTTGAGGGGCTTTCAGATAGTTTTGAGAGAAATGACTTGAAATAACTGGTTCTCATTTATCTACAGAATCAGAAGTTCTAAGCACTGTGGTTGACTAGAGAAACAAGATTGTCTTTCCCAGTTGGAGACATGCTAATGTGCCATCCTCTTATGTTAGTAGTTCAGTGTAGTTCAGTGCTCAGATACATAAATCAATTCAGCTGCTATTAAAAGGATTCCCAGTATCTCTCCCCTTGCTGGTAGAAATACATGTAAAATGTTTGTGAATTTCCCAAACGATTGCTGATTTTTAAGCTTACAAGTTATATTTCAAAACTGATTTCCTTTCCAGTTCAGCTTGTATTTTTATTTGTTCCTTATGCTCCTTATTTCTGAAATGGTTTTAGCATCTGCTGACTATAGATTTAGCCATATATATTTATAAAACGCTATAGAATGTCTCCCCCTTTTTTAAGGATGCAAGTTAACTTTAGTTAGCTGTTCCTAAAAGTTCACAGAAGTGCTGCAGGGTTATTCACAGTTGTGAATTAGCATAGAAAAACATGTGGATGAAAGCAGCTTCTGTGGAAAGGAGTCAACTTGTTAGGCTAACACTGTGTCTGTCTTTTTTTTTTCTGGGGGTGACAGTGTCAGGGAGGAGAATTCCTGGTGCTGGCTGGCTTCTTCTTGTCATTAGGTTATCAATTTAAGGCAGATTGTGTTGCAGAATTACTCCATGTGGCTTTGGGCTAGAGTGAGAGTTTTGGCAAAAAGAGTGACATTGTATCGGATGCAAAAGGACAACAAACCTAAAGCATGTAGCATGGTACCAGTCTTCTTTTAAGGGCAGTTGATACTATGTAAGCATTCTTCATCAACACCAAAAAAAGGGAGTAAACAGTTACTGACCTTAATTCACTCTTCTGTGTGAGCAGGTCAGCTTGTGATAACGTAGCAGAAGAGCTGGTAGCTGAAACAGATGAATATGTTTTAATTCTGTGCCTCAAGATTATCGTGAATTCTTCTTCATAATGTGTTTTAAAGGAAATGCTTATTTCTAAGCTTGATCCCAGTTAACTTGGAGGGTGACTGACAATCCTTTGCATTTCAAACACGTGAAAGCCAGAAGTGTGAGACTGAGCTAGACTGTGGAAGTGATCATGATTTTTATTGATGCTGTCTCACAAAAGAGCTCTAATTAGTAGTAATAAAGAGAAGTGTCTGGAAAGTGATACAGTCTTTTTGAGTGGGTGTTGATAAGAATCCTTTCTATTGAGGGTGGCATTGATGTCAGTCTTGGTTGCAAGAAAACAGGGTTTTGTAGTTCCTATGCATTTCTAGTCCCATTCCAAGTATATTTTGTCTTGGGAGGATAAATGTCATCTGTTTAGCCTTTAAAGCTGAAAACAGCTTGGTGGAAATAGCTACAGCAGGTAATGCCAGCACAGTGTTTAACAGTGCTTCGTGTTGCAAACCTCTCCCTTGCTGGTCCTCTGTTCTTGTCTCTGAACTTCACTTCCTCAGCATAGTAGTAATGTAAGCATTGAATTCTTGCTTAGGCTGCAGTAGGATGTGTTAGCTGATCTAATTAAATCTTGACTCTTGAGACCAGGCCAGAATTGAAGTCCCAAGAGCTTGATAAGTAGAAGAAAACAACCTTCCCAAGCCTTCATGTAACTGTTAGTGTTGTTGTAGGACAGTTCTCTGTAATGCTGGTACTCTGGTACTTACTTTTAATTACACAGATTCACACAATTGTGGGGGGTGGGAAGGGACCTCCAGAGATCATCGCGTCCAACCCCCTGCCAAAACAGGTTCCCTAGGACAGGTCACACAGGTTGGCATCCAGATGGGTCTTAAATATCTCCAGAGAAGGAGACTCCACGCCCCCCTGGGCAGCCTGTTCTGGTGCTCTGTCACCCTCACTGTGAAGAAATTCTTCTGCATATTGGTGTGGAACTTCCTGTGCTCCAGCTTGAGGCAATTGCCCCCCTTGTCCTGTCCCCACAGACCACTGAAAAGAGGCTGGCCATTTCCCTCTGTCTCCCACACTTCAGATATTTATAAACATTAATCAGATCCCCTCTGTCTTCTAACCCATTTCCCTTCTTCTGGGTTTTCTCTCTGCACTGCTTAAACAAAAATTCTTTGGTACCTATGTGAAATTCTTCTGTGTGCAGTGGAATTGATGACCCCTTCTTTGTGTGCAGCCTTGAGATTTTGTGGTCTTACCTGGGAGCTCTGGCGAGGGCTGTGCCCGCTTCAACTTTCCCCTGCTCTTAGAGCCCACCCCACTTCCTCAGTTTCCTGGTGTCACAAGAACCTGACGCTGCTGTGATGTCAAGGCACTGGCTGCCAATGGGGATGGGGCTTGTGCTGCTCCTGCCCTTATGCTTCTGCTGGCAGCTTTTGGGCTGGTTGTCGGCTCTGATGTTAAGCCTGTGGCAAGATGAGCCCTGACCTTCCATGCTTCTGTTTCGGGTGATCTGTGGAGATGCCTCGCCACTGCATGGCTTCCAGAAAGCCCTGGCTGCTCGCTTTCAGACTTGCTGCTGGCCTTCTGAGGAGTGATGAACTTGGCAGAATTTATCATAGAATCACAGGGGTTGGAAGGGACCTCGAGAGATCATCGGGTCCAACCCCCCTGCCAAAGCAGCTCCCCAGCTCATATTGCACAGACAGGCGTCCAGATGGGTTTTGAATATCTCCAGAAAAGGAGACTCCACCACCTCCCTGGGCAGCCTATTCCACTGCTCTGTGTAAAAGTTCTTCCCCATGTTGGTGCAGAACTTCCTGTGCTCCAATTTGCAGCCATTGCCCCTTGTCATGTCCCCACAGACCACTGAAAAGGGGCTGGCCAATTCCCCCTGCATCCCATGCTTAAGATATTTATAAACATTAATTAGGTCCCCCCTAAGTCTTCTTTTCTCCAGGCTGAACAGTCCCAGCGCACTCAGCCTTTCCTCCTAGGGGAGATGCTCCAGGCCCTTAACCATTTTTGTAGCCCTTCTCTGGACTCTCTCCAGGAGATCCCTGTCTTTTTTATATCAGGGAGCCCAGAACTGGACACAATACTCCAGGTGGGGCCTGACCAGGGCAGAGTAGAGGGGGAGGATCACCTCCTTCGACCTGCTGGACACACTCTTCCTGATGCATCCCAGGATCCCATTGGCTCTCTTAGCCACCAGTGCACACTGCTGGCTCATAGCCAACCTGTCATCAACCAGGACCCCCAGGTCCTTCTCCACAGAGCTCTTCTCCAGCAGGTCATCCCCCAGCCTGTACTGATACAGTCGGTTATTCCTCCCCAGGTGCAAGACTCTACACTTGCTCCTATTGAATCTCATCTGGTTTCTCCCTGCCCAGCTCTCCAGCCTGTCCAGGTCTCGCTGGATGGCAGCACAGTATCCTGCGTGTCAGCCACACCTCCCAGCTTTGTATCATCGGCACTTGCTGAGGGTGGATGCTGTTCCCTCATCAAGTGGCTGCAGTGAAATTCAGGATTTATTTTTGTGATGTTGTGTACTGTATTCCTTTTTATTAGCAAAAATCAGGTTAAGATAGCCATCATGTTTGATATGCTGGAGGGAAACGGCTGAAACAGTGCTTGAAATTCTTATCTTCATTTGAGTCTTTGCTTAAAGAGTATACCATGTTCACTAACGCTAATTTAAAATGCTACAGTTCACATATTTGCTTGTTAGAATAGACAAGGAGCCTGTATTTAAAATGCTCAACTGGTTATATCCACCTCAGGATCCATTCCATGTTATTAAAATGTTAAAGCTGCCTTTTACCAAGCTGATTTTACCAGTTGCTAAAAGCCCAAGCACTTCTCAAAAGTCAGGTGAGCCATTCATGCCCACACATGTATTTATGACCTGGAAGAATGGGGTTGGAGCAGATGGAAATTCAGATGTGTTGCAAATCAAGAGAAGTAAATCTCTTGTGTGAGGGCTAATAAGTGGTTAGGGTTGGGGAAACAGGTTTGGGTAACTTGAAGCTTCATGATGGCTGGTGTTTTATTAGGGAACCTGAACCCAGTTCCTTAACCAGGTCAACAAACGCTGTACTCCCTTCTTCACCCCCCTGGCTCCTTTCTGAGGAGCTGTCAAGAGCACTGTCCCTCCCTCGCTTCTCAGAGCATCCCTGTGTTGAATGGGGAAGCTGTAACACTTGCTGGGGTGGGGGTGACAAACGTGGGAGTTGGTTCTGGCATCCTTACAAGGATACGTGCATTAATACTGGGATGTTAATTTAGAGTTCAAATTAAGCTAAATTGAAGAAGCATGAACTTTTGAATAGCTTATAAATATCAAATAATTTGTGCTTTCCGCAGAATGGATGTCTGCAGGAGTTAATGACTGTTCCAAATGTCTGTCATTCACTAAATGCAAAGGGTATTTTTCAACTTCACCTTCTCTAATGTAATTATGTAGTAGCAAGTTAATTAAAACTGCCTACAACATTAACATCCTGCTCTGCCACACACGTTCTCTCCCCAGAGAGGAGATGAAAAACAAACTGCATGTGGCTGACCTAATCACACCGCTTAATGCAGCAGCAGCAAGTGCCAGCTGCTGCTGTTGTTAGGTTGTTATCCTAGGCAGGTTCTTGTGCCATACTCATTGTACCATGAAGATCAGGGCATGTGTGCAAGGCCCTTGTTTACTTCAGGACGTTGCCTTGACTTGTACTCTGATCACCTGCCAGTGCCCACAAATTCTTCTTGTAGGGGATCACTGCCTGTTGGTAGTGCTACCAGATTTTGTACGGGGTGTCTGATGCTGAAATGTGAGGGCAGGGCAGGAGAAAGGGCCCTTTCTTCACGTGTGTGAAGCTGACACTCTTATATTTGACAAACTGCTTTGAAGCAGGAATGCCAGTGTCTGGGGGAAGAGTTTTTGCTAAGGGTATGCATTTTTTCTTTTTCCTTCCAGGTATAAATTCCTGAGTTTTCAATGAGGCTGGAAGTCTTTAAAGTTTTGAGTAATGTTTAGGCAGACAGATCAGTTTCCTCAAGAGCCCAGTGTGTGCTGGGAAGTTGGTTTCATTAGTTGCAGTGGAAATTTAACAGAAAATAGGCGATATTTTGGGCAGAACTGCAGGATGCTGTATTAAGGAGCTGGTTTCTGACTTCCTTTGTGGCAATAGTTGTATTGTTTGAACTGTTTTTCCTCTTTAAACTGTGTGTTCCTCTTTTTCTCCAAGGCCTAGTTTGAAACAGTTGGCTCTGATTTTTGCAAAACTTTAGCAGGGTCACAGCTGCAGCTGACATCAGCAGAAGCTGTGATTTGAATGTGTGAAGAAAACAAAAATGGGGCCACAACTAACCTGGAGTTTGAGAGGTTGGAAATTCATTGAGCCTCAGTTGCCTGTATATACACGACTCCTTCGTAAATATCAATGACAAGCACAAGAGGACCGTAAGGAAACTCTTTATTAGCACAGGAGTGACCAGTGAGTAATGCCTGATGCTCATTGCACAGTGAAAGGGAGCAGTTTTGAATAATTCCTTCTCTGAGAATCAGTCTGCTTAAAGCACTGACTGAAAAAGTGGTCCTGCCCTTTTAATATATTGTCATAATCATGGGTGGTTAACACATGTGCTTTGTTAATTAAAACTTTAAACCTTCTGAGTACCTTATGCCTCAATTTTAGTGTAGGGATATTTTTTTCTTTAATTTCTCTATAGCCAAGAATTATAGAATAATTTGGGTTGGGAGGGGCCTCTAGGAAATGTCCACTCCAGCTCCTGCTCAAAGCAGAACCAGCTTCCAAGTTAGAAGAGGCCATCTGAGGCTGCTGGTTGAGTTTTGGGTGTCTCTAAGGATGGAGGAGGTGCCACAGCTTTTCTGGCCTCCTGGCCCAGGGCTTACCCCCTGCCATCACTGTGAAGAATCATTCTCATGTTAAACAAGGACATTTCTTTGCTAGGGCTTGATACCATTGCTACTTGACCTTCTGCTCTACATCTCTGAAAAGAGTCTGTCCCCATCTTCTCATAGGTAGGGGAGACAGCGATGAGATCCCCATTAAGCCTTCCCTGCTTCTGAAGGTGGCTGAACAGACCCAGGTCCCTCAGCCTCTTCTTGTCTGGCATACCATACCTAGCTTGCACTGATCTGTGGCCTAGTCCATCCCAGGCAAAAGGCTTTGCATTGTGCTTGTCAAAGTTCAGGTGGTCTTGCTCAGCCTGTTTCCCCAGCAAGGCAGGCCACCCTACTGTATCCTGTCTGCTCCCTGAGCTTTGATCTCACCTACGAGGTTGCAGAGTGTGTGTGTTGATCCATTGCCCAGCTTGGAAGTGTTTAGTGGTATTGGCCCCTGAGGTGCACTGCTTGTAACTGTTTGCTAATTATTGTAAGTTGTTTCTTGACTCTGGTGGGCCACACAGGTTTTTGCCTGTGTTGTACTCCAGGTTTATGGTCTTTCTGCATATTTAAGTGTGTTCTTGCTTGTTTAGAAGGTAGTAATGGTTGCTATCCCCTATATTTAATCTGTAATGGCTCAAAAATGCTCAAAAATAATTAATAAGGTAATAATGTTATCTGGAGTGGCTGATCAGTGTATTTACCTCATTTAATAGCCAGTGTTTTATTGCTGAAAAGTCCAGGATAGCAATGTGTAATATTCAATGTAATAATTTTAAAGTAATAATTACAAATACAGCTTAAAACTTGAAGGACTTGTCCTATCAGAAATAGAAAGAGAAGAGCTACTAGACCAGAAGCAGACCAAATGTGCCTTGGCATGGAATGTGTAGTAAGCTAAACCATGTTGGACTGTGCTTAGAGTAACTAAGTACAGCAGAGGTTTCTGTGCATAGTGCTTACCAGGGTCTGCTGCTTTCTGAGGTGGTGTGGGTAACACAAAGTCCCAAATTGCAAAGATGCTTGTCTGTCAGTGTGTTTGCTTTACTTTTCTTATGTCATTCCTGTTTGTTTGAGCAGAAACTAGACTTCAGAGAAGTTTTGTGTTCTGATGACAATAAAGGGTCAAACTGTGCATTACAGGGTGTGAAGGTAGCTACTGATAGGAGAAATGGTAATAAAGCTGCAGGTAACAATCATTCTCCAGAAGTATTAAGTGCAGAGGTCAGACCTTGTGAGGTGCCTACTTTTTGCATGTGCCAGCTCTGAAATGTTGTTGGCTAAATCTACTGTTGTTTTTCCATTGACAGCTTGGGCAGGAGCTGTTGCTGCAGAACAATCTGCAGGGCTTCCTACTGACTCTTGGGTCCAGCTTCAGTTGTGTTACGCTGATGTAGATCCACAAGTAGATTGTATGTGAGTGTAGTTCTTGCTGACTTGAGGTGTCTGTGTACGTACCAGAGAGATTGCTTAGCTGAAACTTGCTGCAGTTTGTGTTACAGGCAGGCAGATGTGTTTTGAGAGCTGAAGAGCTCTCTAAATGACAAAGTAGCTAAATAATTAGCTGTACAGTGGTCCAGTGAGAACAGTGGTTTGCGACTTACTAATTAAATATTATCTGTTTCCTTTTTTTCTGTTGTTACCCTGCAGAATGTTACAATAGTTTCATTTGTGTATACTTGACCTGTGGCATTAATGCACAAAAGAGGAGATTTGAATGCAAGTCTAATTAGGATGGTTTTAAAAAAAACCCTGTAAGCTTGATTTACCATTCCCCTTAAACTCCTAATACTTGTTCTTAGGTGCAAAAGCAGCTGCTGTGTTTGACAGCTGGGGAGGCTGGGTGGTGAAAGAGCCCCTCATCCTGGGATAGGAAAGCCTTGGCTGCATCATGCTGGGCTCCCAGACAGCTGATGGTTCATTTTTGGCTCTGCTGCATCCTTCCTTCGTGGCAAGTGTGCACTTCTCCAATGCATGCCTGTGCTCTCATGGGTTTGCAGGGGTGCACAGCAAGAGGTGCTCTTATATCTGATGAGGATGTGTGTGTTGCTAGCACGCTAAGTAGTGTTCTGAAGCATCCCCAGGGTCTGCTGTCAATGTTCTTGTCGTACTGTTGGACCTTTTTTCACTTGCATTTGTCAAATGGATGAGCTGAAGAGCACGAGCTTTGCAGGTGACTGTAGGGCACTGCTAGAGAATTGCATGGCAAGGTCAGCTGCTTCTTTCTTCTGAAAGCCATTTGGAAAAGCAGAGATAATTTGTTGATGTAGATACTCTGTAAGTAACATTGTGGCTTATGCCTTGCTGGGTGTACTGGGGAACCCACCCTTGCACTAACAAACTGGGATTGGAACGAGCTTAATGTGGTGGTTTCTTGAAAGCAAGTGTTTTTTGTAGTTGCAGAAGGCAAGCCCAATGTTGGGTTGGTTTTCTTCTCTCCCTGCCCTTCCCCTCCATGTAACAAAAAATGGAATCATTGCATTGTAGATAAGTGCTTTGCAGTGGTTTGTGAGAGGGAAAAGCAAGCTGCTGCAGATGGTGAGCCCATGGGCAGATGGAGGTGAACAAGCTAGTTTGGAAAAAGCAGTAACCATTTTCACCTAAGCAGTCAAAACCTCTCATTGGTCTGCACTGCTATCTTTCCTTTTCCTTATGCTTTCCTGTCTTTTACTCTGAAGACCAGCTCTCTCGCTAGGGTTTTGCATCTTGCTGTCAGCTTGATACAAAGGAGCTTCTTGACTTGGCTAGGGCCTGAAGACACTGTTGTAATGGTGGTGGTGGCAGCTATGGGGGCTGGATTCCCACTGAGGAGCCTTCCCTGATATATGCATGGGCTCTGAGCTCCTCATCATCCTTCCTGCTGAAAACAATCCTTCCAGATGTGCTCAGCTACCACTTCAAGCCAGGCCTTACACAAGTCCACAGGGAAGCCTCTGACCACTGTTTGCTCTTCAAACAGCTGTTGGGTCTTAAGAGACCTAGCTGTTCAAAGAATCATGCACAGTGCTGTTTGAGTTTCAGTAAAATTAAAAATCATCAGAAGGGCAACAATTTTATGCTGTTGCTAGTGGTGGTTTGTTTCTGTGGGTTTTTTGAGGAGAGCTCTACCATGAGGTACAGAAGATGCACGGGGAGGCTTTCTACATCGGTGTTTCTTCATGGAGAAAATGTTGGCCCAGTGCTTGGCAGGTGTGAACTGGGTGTCTTGGCTGAAGCTCCTCATAGACATCACTCTGGAACAGCTGCTCCTCAGCATCTGCATTCAAGACTTGGATGCTGCATGTAAACAGGATACAGGGGGAATTTGGCCTGACTACCATGTTCTTATTCCTCCCTCAGGCTGGGAGACCAGCCTGCAACGCGGTGACAGCTGCTGCAACTTAAAAGGCATACTAGGAAAGGATAAATAAATCTATAAAATGATAAATAAAACTAGAAAAGGATAAGTGAAGTAACGGTAATCCTTTATGAATGTTTTCTTCCTATTATGCTTTAGAGGCACTTAGATATGTAGAAATCTGACTTGTGGCAACTGTCTTTGAAGGTGAGGAGGGATAGCTCTCTGGAAAGAGTATGAACCAGTTTGTAATTTTTCATAGCCTTCAGTCATTTGCTTACAGGGACAGTTTCAGACCATCTCATAATATTTATAAACTGAGGTGTGATAAATGGGCAGTTGAGTTCAGTGGTGTTCAGCCTAAAGATTGTTTTTATTTTGCAGGCAGGCGTGGTGGTGGTGGGAAATGACTGCAAGTTCCTGCCTAACGTTTTCCTTAAACAATTTTTGTGTGTGTGTGTCCTCCTTTAACAGGACACGTGAATTTCTACAGAAATGAGGACTTTGGGGGTTGTTGACTCATCGTTCCTGAGCTGTTGCTGTTCCTTTGGCAATCTGACACTGCCACGAGTGTTTTGAATAGCAACAGCAGCATCTTGGCTGTGCAAAGATGCCCATACCCATAGGTGCGTGTACATACAAGTGGGCAGCAGCGTGAGTGCAAAGGTATTATTAAAGTTGGGAGGGAGCCCAGTGCAGTCAGGCCTCGCTGTCAATGTTGAGCTAAGTTGCTCAGTGCTTTCTGTCAAAGTCACTTCTGAAATATTTTCTAGAAGTAAGAAACCCCAGTGTGGGGAATCGAGGAGGCTTCTGAAGTACATGGGTGACTTTGAAATGGGTTTTACTGTTGTTTCTTTAGAAATGATGCTGGTATTTTGTATGCTTGTATTTTATATGCTGTGGTTATCTGAGCACAGCCAGTACCTGAAGCTGTAACTCCTGTTCTCACAGTCTGCCATCTTAAAAGCCTTCTGAAGAGCTCTGCTGTTAATGCCATACTAATGAAATTATTACTGGGAGGTTGTGGGTTTGGATTTTTTCTTTTGCCCAGTGTTAACTGCCTTACAGCACTGCTTTAACAACAACAACAACTTTAGTTTACCTCTTGCTGTGGAGACACTAATCTTGAGATAGAAGAAATGCTCTAGCTGTAATTCCATGACCTTGTTGTTCATAAATAATAGAGTGTTTTTCTGTGATCATAGGGAAGCACTAGTGCTACCAGGAGCAGCTTAGGAAGTTAATTGTAGTTCTGCAATGGGTTCATGTACAGTTGTAGCATTTACCTCTCATGAATTCCAATTTGCAGAGTGGATTTAAATATCTTTGGGGGTTTTTTTTTAAGTGTATAAAGTTGTTGCTTAAAAATAAGTTAGTTAAATGCTGAAAATTCCCTAGTCCACAGAGTGTGGGAATTTGGGCTGGGAGACAATGCCTAGTGCCTGTAAGCTCTGTGCTTTTACTCTTTTATCTGTTTGCCTATAGACCCTTACACTCCAAAGATCTGTGTTTTAAATATCAACTGAGTTTTTCATATCCTTCAGGCAGGCTAATCCTGGCACTTGGCACTCATGCGCTTGCATGGGTGCTAAAAGTTGGCCCAGCCTTCATCAGGGTGAAAGCTAAATATAGTCTTTTGGGTTTGTCTAGTTCTATTGCAGAGGCATGAACTGAAGAAGGAAAATAATTTAATCAGTGTTGTCCAAGAGGTGGCTCATTTAGCAGGGACCTCTGTTCATGCTCCATCCCTTTGGATGTTGTCTCTTCTACTGTTTCCTGGTGTCCCAGAAAGCAAGCCACAGCTCAGTCTCTCATCCTGACAGTATGTTATATTCCACTCCAGTTGCAGAGGTCAGTCTGTACAAATTCCCCTGGCAGCTGACTGTTGTGTGCCTGGGCATCCTCACCAGCCACACCAGTGCTGCTTGTTGGGCTCTTCTGCACTGAGGTTTGGCCATGTTTCTGTATGTTTCTTGTTTCTTTGTATGTTTCTGTAATCTTGTGCGTGGGAGATACCTGCTAAATGTGCTTCTGAGCTTTACCTTGTACGTTGTGTTACAGCTCTTCTGTGTGAGATATGGGGTTTGGGGACCCCCTGTGTGCCAAACCAGGAATTCTGACACTTCACTGGTTAGTGGGTATAACATCAGGCTCTTGTGCTCCTGTTCACTTGCTGCAACATGCTCCTTTTAGATTGGCAATGGCCACAGTGCCGGAGGTGACGGTCTTGCTTGTCCTCAGGCGCTTCCTCAGACTTCTCCTGGGGGCTGTTTTTGTAAGTTCTTCAGTTAAACCATTGAATTTTGGGGCTGTTGAGGCTAGAGATATGAATTATTGGAGAAGTTTGAGTCTAGTCAAAATGAAAATCCAAGTGGAGTGAAAGGTGGATGAAGGCAAAACACAGGCAAGTGCTTATTCAGTGTGGAAGCTCATCACTGAAGGGGCTGTACTCCCTTCTACAGTGGCTCTTTCCTATTTCTAAAGACTGGCAATGCCAGCTATCTCATCTGTCACACTCAAAACAAAGCTGTCAAATTATTTTAATCAAAGGCTGACTAATTAATCCTTGTCAAATGAATGGACTGTCAAGGCTGTGTGTATAGTCCTGCTGTAGTTATTACAGTCTGACAGTACTTTTCTGGTATTTCTTGGGCCCTGCTAAATGTAGGTAATGGGAGAGCACAGCAGCCCTAGCCTGAGCGTGCAGGGCTCTGTACAGTGTCTAACTGAAAAGTGAGGGTGAAGCCTACATTCACTAAAGCTGAAAAACAATTAACTGTGACTAGCCACAATTTTCAGATGATTATAAACCAAGCTCATACATTTTTATTGCTATGCAAACTCATTTTCAGCTAAATTAAGACAGCAAGTCTAAGCTGTACTTTCCTCCTATGCCAATAATAACAAATGAGAGGCGTCTGCAGAGGATGTGTTTCGTGGTGTCTCCTTTAGCATTTTTCTACGTTTACAGAATAAGATAGCCTGAATACCCTCTGCTCTCCTTGGTTTTATTTTTATCTGTAGTACCACTTAATTAGCTGTTAGAAATTAAATTCCTAGACAGCATTGCTGGCTGCTTTCCACTGCAGGGTATTACTGCAATACTGATCACTGTGCTAATAGCTAGAACACGTAGTTTTTTGTTTTAAATGTAAAATTAAAAATCAGTGACTTGTTTTTTCTTCAAGAACGTGCATTCTTGCTTCTCTTGGAGTAGTAGTACTGAATGGCTGTGATATGGCATTGATTCATGTGGTACTGATTTACTCTGAGGCAGTCTTCATCAGTGGCATCATCAATAACTTCCTTGAGGATGAAATTATATTTATTGAATTGCTGGGTGTCTGACTAATCTGATGATACTGACATTGTTTATAATGAAGTGTAGACAGCAGCTTCAGATAGTATTTGAAATTCACCCCCAATACTTGACCTATGTTTACAACCAAAATCCATTGGTGATCCCTTGGCTTCGGTAGTCCTATTCTTCCTCCTCTTTCCACTTCTGCTGATCCTGGGGGACTTTGACCTCTTATCAGCCAAGACAGGCTGCTGCACCAGTGAACTCTGAATACTTTTAATATGGTCTTCAACATACTATGCCCTGCAGAAATGCTTATTTAAAATCTAAATGAGATGGTTTAAATATAAGCGTCATTTAAAAACTGGCCAGTATCTGATATTTGTTCCAATTGATCATTGTTCCAATTCATCTTTGACATTTTTTCTCATGCTGGATTTTTTCTCAGGCTGGACCTGAATTGTCTATCAAGAGCATGTTCTTCAATGGAAGGTTGTGCCCTACTGTAAGAGGCAAAGGCAGTGAGGTGGCATTTCTGGAATTATGGGAATATACAGTATCTAAGTCTTTAAACTGTGGTTTTAAGATGATTAGTTTGTAACTGTAAGGCTTATAAGCCTTATCTAGGACTATTGATTTCCAGAAATGGCAGTGTATTTTGTCTGTAGTGATACTAAAATCTGTGCCGTGTGCTCTCAGTAGGGTTTTGGTGGAGATTGCAGTTTGAGGCTTCAGAAGAGAAACTACCTGATTTTCCTGCCAGACTGGAGGAGGAAATGTTTTGGCTCTTGTTTTACATTTTGGAATATCTTGGTGTGACCTGTGCCCACGTGTTGTATTCTGTAGAGCATCTGTTCAAGGGCATGATTGTTGGTGTAGTTGGGAAGGGTTCTGGACATTAAAGGTAAATAAAACCACATTGCTGTAGGAGTACCTAGGGACTGTTTTTAGTTAGTCACAATGATCAAGTTTCTTTTAATAAGCTAGTGAAAGTTAATTTTGTTCAAAAGTCCAAAAATACATAGCTTGTTTAAAAAAGGGAGCAGGAAACAGAAGAAATGTGGATGCTAAGTCATTAATTACCTGAAACAAACATGTCCAGAAGTGCCTGATGAATAAAACTCAAGTATCAGTGAAACTAATTACGCCTTGAAATTATTTGGAGCTCAGTAAGTCTGGTTAAACTGTCTGATGAAATTATTTTAGAAATGAGGCTGGAAAACCCTATTGTGCTGGTGTGGTTTTTAAATGGTAGTGCCTTTCTAAAAATGAAGATGAAAACTCATTTTCTGAGAATGGATAATGATCAAAAGCTGGAAAGAGCTGAAATCTATTTGTATTGTTTGCTTATCTCTTTTTTTTTTTTCTTTTTTTTTCTAGTGATCACATGGAAAATATTTATGGCTACTTAATGAAATACACCAATCTTGTCACTGGCTGGCAATACCGGTAAGGCTTTCCTGCTGCTCTTTAATAATATTGGTCTCTGCAGTATCTAAATGAACATGTTTCATAGTTTTTAATGCTACTTGGATTTCCCTTTCTTTACTAGGCAACTTTTATGGAAGAATCTTATGCTTTTCAGAGTATAGATTAAGTCAACATGTAGATCAATAATATTTATATTAAGGCATGAATAGGAAAAAATGCATAGGAAGTATGAAGCAATTAACTTATCTGGTAGTTTACATGCATGTATAAAGTACAGCATTAATTTTTTTCTCTTTTTTCCATTAAAAATATTGTCTTTTTTCTGCTGAGTCTTCAGCTTTATGACAAATCATGCCATAGTATTAAAAAAAAGTATAATATCTTATAATAACTAATAAGACTTCTCTACTGAAAATTCAATTTCTAATGAGCTTTTCCCTTTGGGCCCCTGGGATGTCTGTCTCCCCTGGAATAGCTTGCTTTTTCTTAACAGGTGAAACTATGGTCAGTCTTCCTGCTTGAGGCTGTTTCTAGAACAGCAAAGTGCAACCACATTAAAATTTGAATCCTTAGCATACCACACTGGCCGAATTCCTGTGCTACCACTGGCATGCAGTGACTTGTGTCCATACACTTATCCTTAAAGTCAAATAATTGAAGAGCACAATGTCCACTTTTTTTTTTTTAATTTGGAATTGCTTTGGTTTCAGTGTTTTGTGTCTGGAGCTGGTTTACCCATAATTTATGTAGTTTAAGGATATTTTAAGCCTTAGAGATTCAGAATATTCTTTTGATTTCCAAAATCCTGCTATAGGTTGTGCAGTCCCTGCTCTCTGAGGAAGAAAGTGGTTAAGAATTTTTGTGCAGTCTTGTTGGGGACATAATTTATATGTTTGGGGTTGCACTGACCCAGGTCTTTAAGTCTCAACCCCATCTGTGCCAACTTATAATATACCACCCCACCCCCCCAAAATAAAAAAATGGGTGTGTGAGAGTTTTAGTGTCTTTACTTTGTTGTCATTGCAGATTTTTTGTTTTAAACAATGATGCTGGCCTCCTGGAGTACTTTGTCAATGAGCAGTCCAGACATCTGAAGCCCAGGGGTACCCTGCAGCTAGCCGGAGCTGTAATTTCACCCAGTGATGAAGACTCCCACACCTTTACAGTCAATGCTGCCAGCGGGGAGCAGTATAAACTAAGAGGTAGGACCTGGATTCTTGGGCAGGGGATTCTTCCACTAGAGGACACTCCTGGCTCTCACCTGTGGCTGCTCTGCTGGGCTTGTCTGTGTGGCCGAAACAGAACATGCTTGGCAGAGAGTTACACGTGAAACTTCCATCCTCCTCTTCAGTTAGAAACTGTCCTTGTGTATGGATAACTCCATACTCTTTGGGTTTGACTTTGGCCATGAACTTCAGATGTGTAGAATGGGGTTTAGTCTTCATGTATAGCATCCTTAGAGAACTTTGAATCAGTATAATTTAACTCACTGTAGGTAGCAGTCGTGTTGATGCTTGCAAATACATTATTCCTGATCAGTTTGTTAGCTGCCCTGTGGTTATAGGAGCCCATTCTCTGATTTTTAGGCTATGGAAATCTGGGCTAATATCTTTTAGTATTTCTTTCCTTGAAGACTTGCTGCTGTTCCCTAATTCAGAAAAATCTGTCATGTTAGATTAAAATATATGTGAAGGCAGTTGTTGTTTGTTGAAATTTATTTTTTGTTACAAAATCTAGAAAAGGAAAAAAGTACATGCCATCTCTGTTGAACTTGTTTTAATGTTACAGCTAATTACAGGTCATCTGAATAAGTTTCAGATTGAAAAAAATACTTCGGGCTGTTAGTCTTGTGACTCTATTTTAAAGAATTAAGCAGTCTTTTTTGCCCACACTTTGAAATTTCTTCAGTTACTTAATCCTTTTGGTTTGTTTTTATTAGCTACTGATGCCAAAGAACGGCAACACTGGGTTAGCAGGCTACAGATATGCACACAGCATCACACGGAAGCTATTGGAAAGGTATTGTATGACCGATACTTTTGTGGTGGTAGAAGTAGTTGCAAATACACCTATCCTGTTATCTAGGGCAAATACTACAAAAGGGCGTGTGGATGGGCTTGGAACTTGCATCAAGAAGCATTTTTTCTGAGTGATAGATGACTGGTAATAGAAATATGCTTTCAGAATGAATTAAAGTGAAGTTTGTTTGCTTCTGAAGAGCTGAATGTGCCTCCCTGAGCAGGCACTGGTGAGCTGCTGTTAGAACAGGAGTCAGAACTGAAAGATCAGAGTATTAGCCCAGTATTTTCCAGTGGTTCTGCTTTTTTCTTTTTTTTCAGGGGGAAGATTTACCTTTTTTTTTTAAATCTTTACTTGTAATTATTTTTTTAAAAACACAAAACAACCCAACTCAACAGCCCACAGATAAATTTAGGATGAATTGCTATGTTTGAGGAGAAAATCCTCAGTGCTCTATCTGATAGTTATTGCTTTCATTTGCTAACCATGTGGTCATTGTGAATATAGTGTATTTTATAGAACCTCCTGATTACCGTAACACCTATTCTGGTACTGGAATAAAGCCTGACTTTTAAGATAACACCTTGTAGCTGGCTTTGTAAGAGATAAGTTCAATGACTAATTCTAAATTAAATCCCATTCTTTTAAGTGTGAACTCGAACTCTATCCTTGTAGGATCTGTTAGGAGTCAGTTTCTAGTACTGTTGCAGGTCAAGGACTAATTTTCAAGCTGGAGAAAGGATACATATATTGATCCATCTCATTTCACAGATTGTTTATAATTAGACTATAAAGCAAGGCAAGTGTCAGCAGATCTTTATTTCACTACCAGTACGTTATTAGGGATTTGTCATTTGTCCTTATTCTAGAAAGAAGAATTCTTATCTTTTCTGTTGTATATTTCAAATTAGAATATTTTCTGGCTATTAGAAATTAATTGTAAATATTTCTCAATATCCTTATTTATTCACTAGAACAACCCTCCTCTGAAATCTCGCAGCTTCTCTCTTGCATCCCAAGGAAGTGCCAACTCTCCTGGTGTGCAGAGGCGACCCAGTCAAAATGCAGTTTCCTTTTTCAGTGTTGGACATCACAGATTGCCCACTGGGAAAAGAGTTCCTATGATGCAGCCAGATCACCTTGTAGATGTCAGAGAGGTTTGTATGCCTTCAGTCGTCTCGTACATCACATACTATGATACTGTTATATCATACGCTGTTTTCTTCCCATGTCAAGCCATAGCAGAGTTGACTAAGCTGTACTTTTCTCTCCTATGAACTAAGGAGAAATTGGTCATGATTGATGTTTATGAGTACTAATACTGCTTTCTGGTATGCTAATTCATGTGGACAAATTGTTGAGGGGGTGGATGTGACCGAGGAGAGGGCAAAATAAAGTGAGCAATTCAGAAGCCAGCTCTTTTCACTACACGTTCAGGTATAGTATATGTTGAGGGGAAAAAACCCACAAACAAACCAGAAATCACAACCTTTCCATCTTGACTGACAGAATGTACTGATCACTGATCTAACTTGTGAATGTTTACAGGGTAGGTCATGCAAATCTAAAGATAATACCAAGCCCAAACTTGTTTCTGAATTGCAGACTTAGGAATAGCATTGATGTTAATCACTGTTTTAACGTTCACAGTGTAGTTAGTGTACTGTGATGCACTTCTTGGTAAAACTAAGTTTAAAGAAGAGCTTTTGAATTTAGCAAATAGGGATCTAGGAAGTGTGAGTAGTTGCAACTTAGACAAACCATGACAGAGGAGTGCTCTGTATTGTGAGTGTCATTAACCTTAAAATACGTGGCTGAGCATTGTTTTAAGTTAAGCTGTAAACAGGTATTGAAAATACTTTCCCTGATATGGTATGCTGTCATCAGCATTGTTGCTTGATTTAAATCAAGTGCTGTGGCATAATTATTCAGTAGACAAGACAAGGCCTAAAGAGGCAGTCACCTTTAGAATCTCTCCTTCCACAGCAGTCTGCTCTTGCAAAAGGGTAACCGCTCCCATCCTGTTTGTATCCTCTCATAGCTGTAAACTCTCCTATTGTGCTGGTGCAAAGACATGTGAAGTCTTGCCAGGAACCCAGAAAAACTTCAGCTAGCATTCCTGTGGCTTCTGTTTTTAATGAGCTGCTTCATCTGCTTTATTTTCTGGAAGGGAAGTTTGTCTTCTAAGTTAATTTTAAAACGGAATCTTTACAGGTAGTTGCTTTTCAGTTTGATTCATCAAGTTACCTCTTAATTGTGATAAACTTCTTACTAGAGTGGTACAATTACAACATCTGGTAAACTTTTAAATAGTATTTGCACTTTCCTACCTATTGCATGAAAACAGCAGCAATGCAAAACACGGCATTAATATTTACAGAATTTGTGCTAATAGCTCTCTTAGCAGTTTTTCTTTTATCTGTTGTATTTTGGTGTTTGAGAAGCCACCTTTAAGTGAGGTAAGGCTTCAGAAATGGATGCTTAACTGACTGGCATTCACAGTTTGAGGGAGGAAAGAGTGTGTGAGCTGAAGGATTGAAGTAGTGGCTTGCATCCTCTAATTGGGATTCTTACTGGATGGAAAGTGGAATGATTTTTCTTAGTTAAGTTAGTTTGCTTACCTTTTTTGATTGCTTGTTAGATGCAGCCCAGAGGTTAGGGTTTTTTTTAGATATAGTTAAAATACTTAAAGGGCAGGTGCATGCCTGTTAAACTAGAGCATGATACAGCTTGAGTACTTACAAATTCAGCTTGAGAAGCTGTGAGGAGAACATCTTCAAAGCATCTGCTTCATGGTGACCCTTTTAGATTTTCCCATAAATTGCACCATAGCTGGGACCTCTGTCAGTCCCTTTCCCTTCCACTTCCCTTGTTCTTGGCTGAATACGTGTCATGCTGCTGACTTAATACCTTGCGAAACAGGAGATCTAAGAGGGTCTTTATGCTGATTTGCACTAAATGCAGGTGCCTGTGTTTGCCAAGTGAGAACTGCAACCTGTGTACATCTGATGGATTTTGTGTTTTTAATCGCAACCCTGTTCCTCCCTGGCACATTTTTTTTTGTTGCTTTGTTATTTAAACTGAGTACATAAGGAGGAAGAACTTAGGACTGTTCCAAATGTGCCCTTCTAAAAGGGAGATGTGCCTATTTGAGCTTCAGTGCTGGGTGTAGTGTGACTTGTTCTGTTGTCTGGCCTGATCCTGGAACGAGGTGCTTGGGTGCTACCACATAGTAATTCCTAAAAGCAAAGATCACCAGAAGGACTCTGGTGATTTGACAACTAATTATCTGTCTGTTTTGGGGTTTTGTGGTTTTATTTTGTTCAGGTTTTTTTATTCAGATACTTTTTCAAAGTATTGGAAAAAAACCCCTTGCACACAGATGTGTGTTCACAACTGGAAGAAAATATATACATGCTCTGATAGCAGCTGCTGTGTTTGCATAGGCAAGGCTATATAACTTAAGTGTTTAAATAGCTTTCTGCCCTGTCGCTCCTGGGACACACTAATGCTGACTGCACAGTTAACTCCACTTCCAAAGAGCCACTGCTCTGTAAATTCACCCCATAGCATGCTATGTAGCCAAGCCCTAAAATGTTCCAAGTATCACATACCACGAACTTGGGTGAATACGTATTGCTGAAGTATTTAGTGCATAAAATCTTAAAAGCAGTTCCTGGAAGGGATTGCAGGCAAAGGTACTGAAAAAAAGTCACTAAGATACTGCTAGGATTGGTGAATTAAAAAATTTATTAGTGCCATAACAATTAAACATGTGAATGCATCTCTGATTTAGCAGAGCAGTAGCAGAATTTCTTTAAAGAATCCATCTGGTTTATTCATGTTACTGAACCACCAGAACACGTAATGCTTGCAGAGGAATGCTGTCCAGTTACACTAATGCTCTTTGTATCTCCTCAGGAAAAGGAGTAGCACATACAGATTCACCTCTGTGATTCAAAATCGAGCAATATTTTGCTTTTGTGAGTACAAAGAGGAAAGCATGTAGGTTTTTGGAAGACCACCATGTGCTGCTGTTTTTTAATCCCCTCCGCAAAATAAGCAGTGAAGTAGTGTTTAGAAGTGTCATGGCAGTGTAGACAATAAATGAGAATCCTGTATGGATTGAGCCAGACTGAGTGATACAGGTGTTTTCCTTTAAACTGCTGGATTCCTTCTTGTAGGGAGTGAAAAGATCTTGATACCCACTGCCTGTGGGTATACCCAGAGTAACTCATAGATCCTCTTCTAGGCTGTGCAGAGTACAGAGTGTAAATACTTATCGCACAGAGTGTGTATGGGGTTCTTCCCACCATCAACCAGACATGAAAGTGTTTGATAGTTACTGCAGCAAGTATCAGGTTCAAATTCCTTTTTGCTTTTTTTTTTAGTCACTTAGATATTCTTTTGCTTGTTAATAAGGTGCTGTGTATTACTGTGGGAATTTCATCATGCATCATGACTCATTAGTAGCTGTATCCAGAGGAAAAAAAAAGTACAGTTAACTTTACATACATCTCTTACCCTGTGGTTTTGTTATCGTCATGAAACCATTTGGGACTGTCTGTGTGCACAGCTAAACACATCTCTTGCAACATGGTTCCATCACCTGATAGATGACTCTTTTGTTTGGCAGATGATGTCTCAGGCTGAGGGCCAGCAGAGAGACTTGATCAGGAGCATAGAATGCCTTCCTGTCTCTGGTCACCTTACATCCTTGGATCAAGACCTATTAATGCTCAAAGCAACTTCCATGGCAACCATGAACTGCTTAAATGACTGTTTCCATATTCTCCAGTTACAACATGCTTCTCAACAAAAGGGATCTCTACCAGCAGGTGGGTATAGATGCTCACAAACAGCAGAACTCTGTAATAAATATGAATCCTTTCCTTGCAGAAACGCTTGTTCCACTAAATCCAATCTCACATGGGCAGAGGAAACTGCTGGCTGCCTGTTTTCTTGGGAGTTCTTCTGGAGTCTGACTTACTGGTGTTGGGTAGAAGTCTGTGTGTATTGGATTTTTTTTTTATTGCTTGTTCTGTTGAAAAGTTTGTGGGAGCAGCTGCATAATAGTAACAACTGTCACGGAGCATTTGACAACAGAATTAAGTACCTAAGGTACCATACAGGAAGGCTGCCTTTGGGATGTAACTGGCTGCTTACAAACAGGAAAAGTAGCAGAATTTTATGGGGTTGCAGGTTCTAGGATATGTGGTGTCCAATGTGATACTTTTCTGACTTTTTTTTCTTACACTAAATATCTATTATAAGCATTGCAGGTTCTGTTTCTAGTTAAGCTTTAAAGTGCAAAGCTCTATATTTGCACAGGTTGTTAGTAATACTGTTTATATATCAGTATTCTTATTTTCAGTTCCCATCCTAGTCTAAAACATGAACTAAGTGTCACATTCCATTCTGAGGCCAGAACAGGCTTGTAAGCAAATGCAAATTGGTTGAAGGTTATCACTTTTGATGATACTTCTTTTTTCCATGTGTTTACTTTGTGGCTTTTTGTGAGCAAAAAGCTTTTGAGGATTCTCAAATGCTTCTCTTACACAACAGATACAGTAGGTATGGTAAGTATGTAACAAAGTACACTCCTACCTTGTCACTTACCTTATCTTTTTCCCATATTCATATCATATTTGTGGTACTTACTTTGCCAACACATATTATTTCAGAGCTGTAATTGGTTTGCCTTCAAAGAAGAAGAAAATGTTGTATAAAAGTGTTAAAACTATATTAAAATAGTTTATGATTCTTAAATCACCACAGGCATTAAAAGAAAATATGTGAATAGGATTAATTAACCTTTTTGCTCCATGTCTGTGCAAAAATTCATTTTAAAACTCAATGTCACCCTCTCCAAATCTTTGTCTGAACTCCAGGGTTACTCACACTGAAAGAATTCTTCCTATTGTCTGTGAATTTTTTTTAACTATTGATGCATACCTGTGGGAGGTGCATGTCAGAAGTCTTTTTTTTTTTTTTGGCATTTTCACATGTCACAGAATATCTTGAGCTGGGAGAGACCCATAAGGATCAGTGAGTCCAACTCCTGGCTCCACACAGGACCAGCCAAGTGAGAACATGGGACTGAGCGCATCGTCCAGATGCTTCTTGAACTCAGCCAAGCTCAGTGCTGGGACCGATTCCCTGGGGAGCGTGTTCAGTGCTTGACCACCCTCTCAGTAAAGAGCCTCTTCCTATTATCCAACCCAAACCTCCCCGTCACAGCTTCATGCTGTTTGTGTGCTGCTAAGGTGGATTGTTGCCCCATTTTTTCAAGGACTGGAGAACTTTTTTTGAAATTAGTTTAGCTTAGATTTCTCATCCTGACTCAGGAGTGATACTTTGCCTTCTGGTTCAATTGGTGGAGCCTTTTTGATAGGCTTCAGAAGTTCATATAGAAAGGAAAAGAGTTATGGCTTACTTCATATGCTGCAGGAGACATTTCTATCTTTAAGTGTAGGAAAACATAAAATGATGTAGGAGAAAATCTTGAATACAGACTGTTATATCTCATAAGATACATACAAGCAATATTTAATCTTCCTAGGGTCATAAAGGCAGGTCAGGATATTTCAGCTAAATATGAGTGAGGTGCAGCAAGAAGTGAGGTTGAAGAGGAGACTTGTCTATCAGAACATAAATTTAGACATGAAGTGGGAAAAAAAAAGTATTTTTGGGTCAAAGTGGTACTTGACAAATATTTGCCAATCTTGAAGAAAAATATTGAAGGCTGTTGTAGCAGAGGGGAAGTGCTGACAGCTGTTTTTTTAAAAAAAAAAAAAGAGGGGGGTGGAGTGTGTGAAAACTTTTAGGGGAGGAGATCCCAAATAAAGAGCATGGGTTGTGCCTACCCAGAACTGTTGGAAGACCATATTCAAGCCTGCTCTCAACTAAGGAGAAGTATTACAGTGCTGTCCTGTGCACTCCCAAAGGTTAAAGCGCAACTGGTAGCTCAAATCACTTAAAACCTCCAAGACTTTTAACAACATAAATGAAACAGAATTTACTTACTATTTCAGAAGTAGCTGATATGGAGAATAAAAGGGAGGGTGTTTATTAATTCAAGCTAATCTGAACACAGGGAGTGCAGATTAAGTGCAACCTGGAGCATGTAGATAGAGATTACAGTGTGGAAAGTCACAGCTCAGAAAGCAGGTATCATGAAGAGGTTTTCAAGATGAGGAAAATCTCTTCAAAAGGAAAGTGTGACAGTGATGTTCTGAGCATCTTAATTTGTTGTTGTCTTTGAAATTTGTGTTTAGATAGCTTAAACTGCTGAGGGATTCTTGTTTCTTTCTGTGTAATGGGTCCATGAGTAATAGACTTGATGAAAATGAGCTGTCTTGCTACAGAAAAAGTTGTCTTCTCCAGTTGTCTTCTGACTTTTTCCTGGTGGAAATGCAGCTGTTGATCTGAACTAAGCTAATTCTGTCTGTTGTGGTTGAAGATGTGACCTAGTTCCAGGTAACAGAGGTCTGTAAATAAAGGATTGTGTATCATATAGGAAGAGACCACGGGCACCTCAGTGTAGGTTCCTAAGTACAGGAAACTGCTGTGTGGTGGTAGAAATTCAGGTGCCTTAATTCCTGTGTTTGCAACCCAGCCAAGATGGCTTGGCAGTTTGTGTATTCTTCAGCAAAAACTGATTGGACTCGCCTGTGTATTCATTAGCCTTTGAGAAAGAATGGAACATTTGGATTATTAATGAGGAACTTGATCTGTTCTGATAAATTAGCTGGGAGTAACTAGAGATGCTGGAATCATCAAGTGGGTAATAGCTTTCCAAGCCCTGCAGCTTTTTTTTTTAACAACTATTATTTATTCAACAGTGTGTGCTTGCCGCCTTTGCAGCTGAGAAGAAACAAGTACCCTCTCCAGAGAAAACACTGGCCACAAAACTTTCTGCTTTACCTCTTCTTAGTCTAGAACTGAGCTGGGTTTGAGAAGCTCAGAGATGGTGGGCTTTGGTGGGGGTTTTTTTGGTATCAATTAAAGAAAATTGTAAGGGTTGCTTAACTCTCCCATGATACTGGGTTCTTCCTGTAGTGTCTGATTACGCCTTTCATGACACCAACTAGTTTCTCCAGTCCAAGTTGCATGTATTACAGCTCACCAATCGCAGTGTTTGTGCTAATGATCGCTGAAGGTGGTGTCTCATTGCACCACCTTTGTTTAGTGGCTGCTGAATGGATTGGCTGCAGGAGGAATTGGCTGCTTTCAGCTCATTCCTTTAAAAATAGCTCTTTTGTGAAAACTGCTGCTTTACTGACCTGCCAGAGGATGAGCAAGTTTCAGCGCAAACTTTCTTTTGCTTCAGGAACGACGATCAGTTGGTTGGAACCAAAGATATCTCTGGCAAACCACTTCAAAAATGGAGCAGCTCAGAATTTCCCAGCAGAGATAAACAAGCCAGCATCTGTCAGAGAAGAGCAGTCCATTGCAGAGCCCTGCCAGCTAGCAAGGGTAAGGTAATGTGAACACCCCGTTTCTGTGGGGGATTATTTTGAGGAATATCTGTAAATATTTCAATCATATTATGTGGAGATGATTTAATGACAATTCTTCTCATGCTTAGCTGTGTGTGAGGGAGCGTGACTGCAGTTGCTGTAAATTAAACTTTCTACCTTTTTAAAAATAAATTTTGTGGCTTTCTGTAACTAACTGTCAAGTGGAGGGAGCCAATTGGAATTGGTAGTGCAAGGTGCTGTTGCAGCAGCCCCTTGCATTGTGATTTAAAAGAAGTGGAAATTGAAGTGAAAAAAGCTGAGCTGGAATTCATGATGCTCTCAAAATGGGCCCAAGAAGTGCCACTTAAGTAGATGAGACATAGAATTGCTGGTGTCCAGCTATTAAATCTCCCTGTCTTTCTTAGCTCTTGCTGTGTCTGTTTATCTTAATCTGAGCAACTCTCGTTGCTTGACTTCAGGATGGCTTAATGTGCTTGAAACACAGCTACAGTCTGTATCATTATAACTGTCAAAATTGAAGTGCAAAATACTAAAGTAAAACCCAGCAGAGATTATGATAAAGAACATGTTTTCCTAAGTAAACTGGAAAATCATAATTACTTTCTTTTTGTACTGGTTGGTTGTACACAGTTTTTTCACAATGATACAGTCTCATCTAAAGATAACATGCTGCTGTATGTCTGTGTGCTGTCTTACAGTAAAACTGAAACAGGCTTTTTTCAGTTGCTCTAGTTAATAGATTTTTTTTTAATGGATCAGAGCAGTTGCTACTGAGGCAAAAAAGAACAAAAAATGAAACAAGCCAGGAGCTTTCAAATAAATCCCTTAATTACTACTTCCTCCTAATAATTGACTGACTTGCAGTTCAAGTGCTTAATGTTCATCTCTTGTCTTTATTTGGGATATAACTAGTCCTGTCACTCCCCTTCGATTTTCAGCTCCCTTATTCATGATAGCAGAACAGTGTAGTGTCCTTGGAAGGGAGTCACCTGTGTGATACCGCAGTTTGTGTGTGTGGTGTGTCTTCTCTAAAACCACTCCAAATGACTCCTCCTTTTTCCTTTCCTGTTACATGTTGGCACTAGCAGCACCATTGATGGTGCTTGTGAAGACTAGCCCGTAGATATGTTAGTTGCTTGTGGTAGGGTGTGACAGTAAGCAAGTAACTAGGACCTGCCATTTGCTACAGCCTTTGGTGTAATGATGGCAACACAGGAAAGTCTTAGTTGTGTGGAGGTGGAAGGGTGTCATTGGGGTGGTTGGAATTTCTGCTAGCTTTTGCTTCACTGTTTTTGTGTGTGTTACATACTTGCCATGCTGTCAGCTCACAATACTAGAGGAAAACAAGTCATATTTACTTGTAAGCTTTTTTTTTTTTGCCTCCTGACCCATGTGAGACATGGTGAGAAATCTTAGCCTGAACCCTCTGCACTGAGTTATCTTAATGTCCCTTAAAAATCTTCAGCTGATGTTTATCTTGGGGGTACATTCCACTGCATAGTGCTCTGTGTAGGGGTTTAGAGAGACTCCTTGTTTTTCATACATGGACAGTTTAACGCAACATGAAGTCCTTTTTGAGTATGGTCTGACCAGTCACATCTTTGAGCTGATCTTTATGGGTCTTATACCAGGAAACTGAAGAAATAAATCCAGATGAGGAGCTGGAGGATATCTGTGATGATAAAGAAGATGATCTAGGAGCAGTGGAAGAACAGCGCAGTGTCATCTTGCATCTCTTGTCTCAACTGAAACTTGGCATGGACTTAACGAGAGTAAGTACAGTAGAAGTGAAGTGCTCCTGTATTGAACAATACTGAGTTTAATGTGAAATCGTGGCCTATAGCAACTTCAGGTCCCAAGATCCAATGCTGCAGTTTGAGACAGGTTTTAAGTGAAAACATGCTGAGGGAGTGGATTTTCTTTTAATTCAGTTGACAATATCTTTTCTGTTATGTTCTTTTTGTGTTTTCTACTATGTTTTTGTTGGCTTTTCTATACCAGCCTGTTTTCTTTCCTGCATTTGCACCTTACTCTTTCCCTCTTTCTGTGCTATTTTCTACAGATTTGTCCTATTTTTTGTCTGTCTTTCCTTCCATGATCTTTTTCCTCAGTTGATAATGCTTTTAGATGCAACTTGTGTAACCCTATACCTGTATTCATGCTGATTCTGAGAAGTTTTCTTTCGGTTTGCATTATCTGTTCTCAGATGTTTGTTTATGCTTCTGCCCTGTTCTCATCTCTGTTTGCTCACAGCTATAGCAAGCAGGAAAAAAATTAAACTGGAGTTGTGGGTTTGACACTTCAGTGCAGATCTCAAAAGCTGGTAGCTTTGAAAAATAAATGTTTATCTGGTGCTAGAGACTTGGGCAGCAAATCTGGGAAGATTGGGCTGCTACCAGCTTCTGTTCAATTCACTCTTTTAAAGACATCTTACAATAAGCACTAGACACTTTTAAAGGAAAAAAAAAAAGGATTTTGCAATGGTGTGGAATGAGAAAGCACTCCCTTCCTTGGAATTATGGATTATAAATAATTTTTTCCAACCTATATTTTTTGAGTGCTAGCTACTCGACCACTAGAAGCACTTGTATTGTGGATCTTACATTTCACAGTTTAGGGCAGAGGAAAGGTGGTATGAAGAGGCCCTACTGCCTGTGGGCCAAATTTAAACCCCTGTGGCTTAATCAGGAATTCGTTAAGTCGTCATTTCACTTATCAAATCCAATCTTCAATATGTCTTTTAATTGGAACAAATTGTCAAGTCTGTCTCCCACTTGTGACTTTTGCCTGCTTGTGTACAATGGTCTTTAGGTCAGAGCAGGCAGAGCATTGAAATGTGCCAAGCCTGACTTCAAAGCAGGTAACAAAGTTGTTAGAATTGCATTTAACACAAATGTCAGGGTACTGGAGTGAAAAACAACTTAAATATTCCTGGTTGGTGTTGCAACATGGCAAGTGTATTCAGCTGAAGTTGCCTGCCTATTACCAGTCTTAGGTCTGTGCTCTGCCTCTTTGAATGCAGCTGATGCAAATGGGCTGTATTGATCTCATGGTTGAGACACTCTGTGTTACTCTTCACAACAGCTAGTTCCATGAGGTTAGTTGCTGCTACAGGGAAGGAAAAGACTACTGATAACCTTGGCCTCTGGCTCTGCAGTACTGTTCTTGGCCCAGCAAAGGACAGGACTGCTGTGGAGGTAACTGGGAAAGTATAAGGTCCTCTGCTCAGAAGTACAGGATCAACCTGTATGTTATTTTTCATGGCCATTTGTCCTAGTTGCTGTGGTGTGAGAGACTCTGCAGGCTCTTCAACACTGGCATCAGTTCCCTGCTTATCTCTTAATCTCTGCTCTGAACCTTCCTTGCTGGGTTTGAGCTCCTTCTTCCTTGTTTTCCCCATCACAGACATGTGGGACACATTATCTCTTTGTGGCTGTCATCCCTTTTTGAGGGGTGCTCAGTCCCTGGCAACCTCTTTAGTCCTATGAGTGCTTATTGGGCTTTTTTCTCCAGAGTGACCTCTGATCACTGTATCTTGTTCACATCTTAGAAGAGGCACAGGAAAGTTCAACCTGAAGATGGCGGTGTCTAGAACAGGACGGAATTTTTCACCTGAGAACTCCCCTTGTGAAAACACCCATCTCTTTGTTTTACTTACTAGATCTGTCTGGGTTTTCTCTTATTCCAGGTGGTCCTTCCCACTTTTATTCTAGAGAAGCGATCCTTGTTGGAGATGTACGCAGACTTCATGTCCCATCCAGACCTCTTCATCGCCATCACCAACGGCGCGACCCCTGAGGAGCGGATGATCCGCTTTGTGGAGTACTATCTCACTTCCTTCCACGAAGGTCGCAAGGGAGCGATTGCCAAGAAACCCTACAACCCCATCATCGGGGAGACGTTCCACTGCTCCTGGAGGATGCCCAAGAGCGACGTAGCCACCGATGCTGGCAGCAACTACTCTGCTCAGTCCCCCTCAGAGCAAGTAACTCTGTCTAAAGATTTGGAAGGGCAAACAGGGCTGGACTACTATACAGTAAAATTTGTAGCCGAGCAAGTATCCCACCATCCTCCTGTCTCAGGGTTTTATGCTGAATGTGTAGAGAGAAAGATGTGTGTCAATGCCCACGTCTGGACAAAAAGTAAATTCTTAGGGATGTCAATAGGAGTGACAATGGTTGGTGAGGGTAAGTGTAACTTCTGGCATTTATTATTTTTATTAACCTGTTAAAATACTAGTTTGAGAGGAAATGTGATTTTTTTTTTTTATGCCTCTGACAGGAGTACAAGTGAATGCTGGTCAGTAGTTTTCTTTCATTGACTTTCAGAAACTTAGTTTGCAGAGATGTCGGCTGCTATTGTGTATTTTCAGATTATTTTCATATACTCTCCCCCCCACCCCCCCCAAATCTTTATCTGCAAGCCTTAATGTACAGTCATTCAGTGATTTCTTACTTTATTTTTACTGTTTACAAAGCACAGAAGATGCTGCAAATCCACTTTCAAAGAGCAAATTTTCAGATGTGGAAAAAATCAGATTGGTTTATGCTTTGCCAAAAATCAGGATTACTTCTGGAAATAACATTTTTACTTTTAAAACAAAGAGCAGTTACCTTAATGTGAACTGATACTACGAATGTTTCTAAAGCATCAGACAAATTGATTTGCATTGGACGTGTATTAAATAAAAGGGTTGTTGCATTTGCATATATATTGCACTTATGTATCTTACTGTACAAGTTTTAGTTTTCTTTAGCTGGAGAAGTTGGATCCTGTAGAGATGGAGAGGGTTAACTGTCCTTAAACAGCCTTTTCCCTTAAGTGCTAGTCTTTACTGCAAGAGATGAGGCAACGTCCCCCATTCTGTGTCCCCGTGTTTTGCTCAGCTTCTGGGCATTCCCAGCACCTGCACACAAACTGTGTGTGTGACAGGGGAATGAGCGTGGCAGGACATGTGGAGGGTACGTCTTGATGCTCTGCCCAGACCAGGTAGTTGCTGGAGTTAGTGTCTCCCTTAAGACATGTCCCAACATCTCATGAGCATGAGAACTTCTGAGAAGTAGCATCAGATGCACTGTGCTCATGCTAGAGGCATGGGTTGATGCCAGCACCAGTCAGTGGTCGTGCTATCCTCTTGTGATGGCAAGAAGTGGATCTTGTGTTTGTGTGTGGTGTTGGGGTTTTTTTTTGTTGGTTTTTTTTAAAAATAGGAATCAAACCAACCCACACACTGTAAAACCCAAAGAAAAAGTCTGCTTTTTGAGATGAATGCCATTAATTGCAAAAGCTACTGTCAGAAAAGAGCAGAGTTTCTCTTGGCAGAGAGGTGCAGTAAGGAAGATTCTCAGCTACCTGCCCTCAAATAGGGTAGGGTTTATTACAGAGAGGAAAAACAGGGCAGGAAGAATTGCCTGCCTTAAGATGTGCAGTTCAGGACATTCATTGTAAGTCTTGTGCTGCCATGCTTCGGAACCATCAATAAGACAGTGAGCACCCCTCTTACATACTACTGGAAAGTATGTTGCACAGTATTGTACTTTATGGAGCAGTGTTGTTAAGATGAATGTCTTTTCCCAAAAGAAACATAAATGCATGCTCCTCAGGTTAGTACTTTCAGGAAAACATTTATATCTAGAATCTGAAATAAATGTCACTTTTCCAACTTCTCTTTTTGCTGTGAGGAGCTATGAGGAAAAATAGATGTAGTGTTAGATACGTGTTTCAATACCTCAGTCTTTTCTGTGATGCTGATTTAGGGATTCTTGTTTCTTCACACAGGTCTCTTAAGCCTCTTGGAACATGGGGAGGAGTACACATTCTCTCTGCCCTGTGCATATGCTCGGTCGATTTTAACTGTTCCTTGGGTAGAACTGGGAGGAAAAGTCAACATTAACTGTGTGAAGACTGGGTATTCTGCAAGTATTAATTTTCACACCAAGCCCTTCTATGGTGGCAAATTGCATCGGTGAGAACACTTTTTTTTCCTCCCTGTTTTTCCATGTAATCCACACTGTAGGACTGTAGTAGCTGTATAACTCCCCTGCTCTGTGTGCTGAGTAATATTTGTGTGATAGTCTGAGAAAATGTAGTTTTTCCTTTCCATAAACACTTGAAGGTATTACTGTGGTCTCAAATGATATCATAGCTAAACAAGTGCATCTCCTGATCCTCCAGGGAAAATCAGGCTGCCTTGAAAGACAGTAAGGAAATTCCACATTTGAGTCTCTGTTCAAACCACTGGGAAAATGGAGCTCCTGGCTTTTATTCCTGGCTGCCACAGATTCTCACAGCTCTCTTAGAAATCGGTTCAGTTTGCTCTTTTCTTTGAAGTGAG